>CBVK0100485119.1:0-18880 GCA_900067695.1 Picea abies
CACGTAAATCTGTGTCTCTCTTGTATTATGTGTCTTCTGTGTTTTGTTTCTGCATTCGTTTTATTTTATTGCTCCGCGGTCCTATTTTTCTAACAGAATTAATATAATAATAATAATAATAATAATAATAATAATAATAATAATAAGGGTCTTTTAATAAATAATAGCCAGTAGGTGGGAACCCTTGTGACTCCCTTTATTTTCTTAACAAAAATAAACATAACTAGTCAATCAATCAAACACATCCCTCCTTGTGGCTCCCATAATCATTCCCATAATTTTAAAATTAAATATCAATGATATTTCAAATTATATCCAAACATATAATATCCGAAATATCCAAAAATAGTTTGTTCTCCAAAACCTTCAGCAGTCCATTGTCCTCAATAAAACAATAATAAAACATAATCAAAAACTGTATTTGCCACTTTGAGAGACAAGTTTTCCTTTGTTGCTGCTATCCCCTTTTGACTTCCCTGAATTGGCCTTAGGTTGTGTAGAACCTTGAGGCTTGATCTCACTGATGACATAAGAGCAATCATCTCGCAAGTGCATATGAGATGATACGGATTTGGCTGAATCACTTGAGGGAGAGGAGGGGGCAACAATATCTTTTCCTTTTTCATGCATGTGTGAGATTAGGTTTTGAGTCTTTTGCTTGTGTGGGAGGATTGTACAGGTGAGTGTGCAGGGGAAATCTAGACATTTGGGTTAACATGTGGAGGAGGAGAAGTTAGAGACAAATTTGGCCATCCACGATAGTGGGAGACTGTTGGGTGAACAATCTTTTTTCATCCGTCTTTCTTGGGAACTTCAGGTTGCAACGAAACATGAGTGGGCACAAGGATACTAGGGACATGTTGGGGTTGGAAGGGAGGCCTCTCTAGTCTAGGCTGGACTACCCCTTGCCAATCCAATTGAAAAATCCATCTTGAAAGAGTTGGTTTAACTCTTGAGGATCTGCATCAAAATGTATTGAGAATCTGGGCCTTCTAGGCCCTCTGTTCCAATTCCCTCTACCCATATTATTTTGGCCATGACTTCCTCTGTTGAAAAAGCTCATCTTGTATGCAACAATTATTAGCAACTAGCCTCTTAAAAATACCATACATTACATTCTCTTAATATGAAACAAAGTTCGTCTCAACAATCACATTAGACCCATGCAATCCAATCCATAAAAATCATTTAATAATTGTCAATGAGCAGGGGGTGAATTAGGGTTCAGGGATATCTGAGGGGGTTGTATTGAGCAAAAAAGTGAGAAAATGAAAGGGAGTAAGGACACAATTACTGCTCAACAATTCATTAAACAATTGTGCAACAAAATCCAAAACGTGTCAGTTGTCATCTATCTCTGTGGTATTTCTTAATCGTTGTCATATAGAGATTTTAATTTAATTTTAATGAATAGGGCGTGGAAAATGAATTTGGGATTGTGAGGGGATTTTTAATGAGAGAAAAAGTGAGAAAATGAAAGGGAATTAGATGGATATTGTTCATAAAATAAATTAAATCAATCAACTATCATAACTCTGTTTCAAATTTAATCAAAAAAGAATCCACTTTCAAGACCAAAACATTCATTGTTCCTCAATTGTATACAAACTACTTGTTGTCTCAATAATAATTAAATTTCCCAAAAATCCTTAATTTATAACAATCTGTACATTTATAACTTATGAAACATTTCCCATTCAACAGTACTGTATATACTAACGATGATCTCTTCTTTTTAAAATAAACAAAACATACACAACAATTCATGTTATATTATGCCCAACATTTATCCTTGATAATCAATAATACACCATGATGAACAATCAACAGTCATTGCGCTCTAATAAAAAACCGGGCTCAATTTAGTATACACAAGTGCCTTTTCAATCATAGAGAGACTTAAGAGCATGCACGATGGACCAATCAAAACACAAGTTCTTCAATCATATAATCGAAAAAATGTTGAATCGAGAACAACAACCAACTCCAAAAACAAAATGGAACCCCAAGATTTCTTTCTGTCTGCATCAACATATGTAAACTTCTTTTAAAAACAAATTATAGTTTGTACGATGATTCCCATAGAACCATATCACATATGAAGCGAACATAACTAAATTGACACACAAACATCTCTTTTAACTTGCAAGAACCATGATCAGGCTTGGTAAAACTCACACAGGTGTCTTCTTATGAAATCAAGATCGTGTTGGATTAAACACAATGATTGAGACCATAAACGAATATAAAGACAGCTCTCAACTGTAAGAAACCACTCATTTTCCTTCTTATTTGTTCAAACAAATTCATCACAGAAGGACCAAATTGTGCCTTACGAACAAAAGGATGGTTTTATAAATGCAGGAGCATGTGTCTTCAAACTCCCACAATTCATTAAACTGATAACCCATAATTTGACAATCCCAGAAAGTGCCCAAGGAGAGAAGAGGCAATCAAAGTCCGAGTTGGGCTCTTAAAAAAATGAATGCAAAGAGGCAACAAAATCCTGCTTGTATTTTTAAAAACAAAGAGAGGTTTGGAGTGACATGCAGTAAATGCACATTGCTTCCTCACATGATCCCATTCAATTCATGTACGAGACAGCCCACCAACGTAACATTCACCACTAACATCAAACCATAACCAATGCCAAAATTCAATGCAATATCCATTGTAAGATTTGATACCATATCAAATGCATAGTGTGCCACCCGAGACATATATCATATCTCTACATTTACCTTTCCATAAATTCACACAATAATCACATATCAACATTGCTATATGTGCCTCCTTTCAATCATTTAATTGAAATTGCATATTCCTTTAACCAAACCTTAATATAATAGCTAGGAATAACACTTGTACCCATTAATTCTTTCATTTGAAATTTGCATGTATTCATTTATCATGGCTTTAGGATTAATACATAGTTCCTTTCCTTTTGCTATAACTCTAGAACCTTTTCATAGTTTTTTTCTTTGTTTTGATCAAGCTCCCATTTAATTATCCCTTACATATATGTGGATAAGTAATCAATATATGAATTAGTAACAAGGTTATAACATAGCACCTATAAACAACATGATCCTCATACCCATCGAAATTGTTCTGTGTCGCAAGTGATTACCAACAACATTCAACAATAATGCGTTATCCACTCATTATCACACCAAATGAAACCAAGACTACATCATAAAAAATGTAGGACTGTGTAGGAAACATCATAACAATAGAAAAATATGTAATATGTCTATCCTTGCGCCTCTAGTCTACAAGGGGGTCCCACCTACTAGTATTATATTACTATCATAATTAAATAATAGCGCTTTAACAATGATTTGTGGGTGGAATTTATCGTTGAGATTTTAATCGTCAACAAACTAGTGACTCCATTGGGAAATCTGTTTCCAATAGATTAAGAACTCATAATGTCTAGTTTTGCAGAACAATAAACATCAGATCAAGATACATATCAAGATGATTATGCAACATGGGGAAGTGAGTGGATTTAAGGGAATAATGACTGGGATTTTGGGAATAACTCATGGAAAGTGTTAAGTATGAGGGGTTTTATCCCTGTAAGCATAACCATTCGATTAATCACAGTAAAGCATTCTTGACTTCAAGGAGAAAATTTTTCTGAAATGCTCTTTTAAATATTGAAATGGATGGAAGAAAATGAAAGAAGAAGAGGGATACAACCAAGTATCTTCTAAAACAACAGTTGAAGCAGATAACAATTTCAGTGATGCTTTCAAGGGGAACATCATGACAACTATGTAACTCGATTGTTATTGATTAACAATACTTTGCAGAATAGCATTGTCATGGAAAAACTGATCCAACATTTTATTTTGACAAGAAAAGAAGTCAAAAAGAACAAAATAGCAAGAAATGACATAGGAGAAATGAAACAACATAATTGAAAAAAAAACAGAATGAAATGACAGAAATGAAAAAAACAAAAATGTAAAATCGAAGCAATAAAAACTACTATAATACAAAAACATTCCACACAACATTAAAACTTTTATGTTGGTTCCACATAGTGTTTTAAGTGAGAACCGTTAGTGTTGTAGGAAAACAAACGCTCTTGTAAGTCCTTTAGGATGTAATAATTTGCGCCCAAGACAAAATCAATCTTAAAAGGACCCAACCATAGTTTTTGGAACTTTGAATGTCTTCCTCTATCAACATGAGATGAATCCCACAATAGTACTTTTTCATTAACTTTAAATTTGACATCCTTTTGAATTTTGTTGAAATATCTTTTAACAGTTTGTTGTCTTCTCTTTATATTATCCAAGGAAAGCGTCCTTTACTCCTCCAAAGCTAAAAGTGCATTCATTCTTTGAGAAACATTAGAAGAGTTTAACTCTTCAACCTATAGCATTAACCTTAAGTAGGAAAGTTCTAGATCGGTAGGAAGAATGGCTTCTTAACCATAAACAAGCTGGAAAGGAGTGCAACCAGTGCTCACCTTGGTGGTAGTGCGATATGTCCAAAGGGTGTAAGTGAGGAGGGTGTGCCATTGATTAGGCTTATCTTCAATGAGCCTCTTGATAATTCTTACTAGATTCATATTAGTAGACTTGACTTGCCTATTACCTTGAGGATAATAAGTTGATGAGGTAAAATTTTTAACCCCCAACTTAGCTAAAAATTGGGTCATCTTAGCAAAAATAAAAGAGGTACCATTGTTTGTAATAATCTCCAAAGGAAGACCAAATCTGGAAACAAATATTAGTTTCAGGAAAAGAAATCACCTACTCATCCTGTGAATGCTTAAGCGGAACAACTTCAGTCAATTTCATAAAATAGTTTGTGGCTATCAAGATAAAGACTTGTCCTGCTGAAGATGGAATAATAATAGCACCAATAAAGTCCAAACCCCATTTTGAAAAAGCAAAGTCTAGGAGGATAGGTTGTAAAGGCATGACTGAAAGGCGTTCTTTCCCAACAAACTTCTGGCACTTGTCGCAAGATCTTGAAAAAAAATAAGAATCATGAAAGATTGAAGGCCAATAGTACCATTTCATGATAATCTTTAAAGCAATGGTTTTAGTAGAAAAGTGACCTCCTACATGAATAACAGAATTTGAAGAACTGTGACTCTTTTGTAATAATTTTTGTGCTTCCTCATTGTTCACACACCGAAGTAACATACCATCGACATATATCCTAAACAAGAAGTATCCTATAATGACATATCTAGCTGATTTGAGACAGAGCCTTCTGCTTTGATCTAAGTTATCTGGACATCTCTGATTTTGCAAGTAATAAACCATATATTTATACCCAGGATGTTCAGACACATGAGAGATTTGATTTTCAATGTAGAACAGTGTTGATAGAGAGTTATCTTGATCATCAATTTCTTCACTATTTTCAGCATGCTGAGCTAAGTGAAGGGCTAAGTCATGTCCCTTCACTTAGCCTCTAGAATCTAAGTATGTTGAGGGAAAATATGTTGACGTTAGGAGACTAGAGAGTCTTCAACATCAACATTTTCAACATATCGTGGGGCTAGATGAAAAGGGACGGGAATGTCACCCTAGGCTTAAAGCCCTGGAAAAGAAAGAGCATTGAACTCTAGGCCAATTAACTCCTAACCAATAGTCCAAGCGTAGATTCCTTTGCCTTGTAATTTTCCTTTTAGTAATATTTAATTTTTATTTAATTTATGATCTTTATGTTATTTACAATTTAATTACATTATACATTTGAAGTAACAAAATTAAATTGATAAATGAAATGCAAATAAATAAAATAAAAAAGCAATGTGTTTGTTTGTATTTTAACAAAAAAGTAACTAAAGCAAAGTTAACTAAAAGCTAGAGAAAGTTAATAAACTATGTTAGTTTTATAGTAATTTAATTACATTAAAAGTTTATCACCTAACATTAGTTGAAGAATAGATAAATAACATTTTTATATTTTTATTTATAATTTGGGATGTAATTAAAAAATAAAAAAATAAAAATAGTAAAATGAACAAAAGTTTATGCACACTAATCAACTAGTAAATAAAACTTTATAAACTTGATTATTTATAAAATAAATATGCTTTGTTTGTCTTTTTAAATTTTTATCGATCTTTTTTTTTTCTTTTTTTTTTCTAAATCAAAGTGTTAATAAATAAAGATGAGGAAACCGAGGACTTTAAAGAAAAATCAAAGAGATAGTTTCGAGTGAGAAAGAAAATTTTTTCATTAAAAAGGCTTCTTGTACAAATTCATAAATATTCAAAATCTGCAAGTCTTTGCGTAGACTATGGCCAGGTATATGGTCTTTAGCCCTTCTAAACACAATGTATAATAGAAAGACCAAGCATGAAGAGGAAAAAGAAAGCTAAGCTAGAAGTGGAATAGAGCAATGGTGGCAGATCACAAGGAGTAAACCTGCATAAAAAACTGATTAGCATCGAACAAAATCGAGCCTTAATATAGAAAACTAACAAGTAATCCATTACCTTGTGAAGACTAGCAAGTTCATCCTTGCTTTATCCCTATCGCTTCTTTGCAAGACCCCTTGTTGCCGATGATTCCATCAATCCATGTTGAAGATGTAAAAGAAGAATGAATGGAAATAATCCTCACAACACTCCAGGCATATCTATCTCTGAATTCTCTGTTAGAGTTCTCTCTCAAAATTTTCTCTCTAAAAATATCTCCTTCAAAAAATATTTTGTTCCAAAATTTTTCTTCCTTTGTTGGGTTGTGCGTTGCTTCTTTTATGGCATTGGATGAACGGTTTGGGTAGTTACAATCGTTTTGGTTGAACAACTAAATTGTGAACCAAACTGGTTGAAAGCACATCCATTTTAATAAATTCGTATTATTTAAATGTTGGCTCGTTGTCATCCGATATACTTCAAAATAGTTAAATAAATAATCCTCAATAAATTCGGGAGATTTTACCTGTATTCTAAGCATAGATTTTGGTGATTCTTACAAAGTGGTTGAACTTCTTAAGATCAATTCATTGTTTAGACAGTTTTATTAAGTGACCCACCATGGTTTGTAAACGCACTGCAAAACAATGATAAGCAACGTCACTGTCTACCACATTTTTCCATGATTCCAGCTAATTTAGCACGCGATGTTCCAAGAAAATGTTGGAGTGCCTCGAAAATGACTTGATGAAGTCTCCATAATGCATTCGCTTCTATCCATCATTAATTTTATCAACCTTTAATAGTATAATAACCAACGATCTCGTCGATCTGGTTCCAAATCAACTTGAACATTGAGGTATAGCTGATTGTATCAGGATATTGTTCAATCCAAATTGAGTAAGCTTGTTTGCAAATCATGTCAAGCGACCAATATTCCCCATTCTCAGTGGAGATTTCATGGATAAGGTATTGTTGGATTATTTACATCAAAAGATCTGATTACAATAATATTGGGTGGATCGACAAAATTACGCTCTGGAATGGGAAACTTGTTTGTGTTGTATTCACAAACAACATCAATGTTGTATTTCAATTGTGCAGATATTGGTACTACATGTGCTCCATCAGCAATTGTACTCTGGATAAACTTCTGAATTGCTTCATGCTGGTTGATAGCTACAGTCTCCTAGATAAGATCAATTTCATTTTGTAAAATAATTATATGTTTAAGACGCATGATTTCCATAGATGATTTCCATAGCAGCGAGATTCTCAAAAGTTTGAGGTTGAGGAAAGATCTCATTGCCAAAAATCAAAAGAAGCACCCCATCCATGATAGTCGAACCATTGAGCATAGTAGCCATGAGAATATCATGACCCGGACAATCAACAAATGACACATGTCTTAAAAGCTTCATGCGAGTGTTCTTAAATCCAACAACATCACAAAGAGGATTGTCTTCCTTATCGCTTCCATATGCCTTGTAACACATTGGTCGAGGACAATGCTCATCTTCACATTTATATATTTTTTTATTAAAATTGCTGGTGGCATCTTGGAGCTCTCGAAATGAGAACCTCCTCAGACTCCCCAGAAATACTTCAACATCAAGTTGTTCATTAGCAGAAAGAATACAAGGCTATTATGTTTCTTCTACCACCAAAGAACGACTCTAGTGGAAGTATAAACACAGCTAGACAACCAAAACTCGCACCAAGAGCAATATCCACCTTCTGCCTCTTGCAAGATCTCGTCAAAATGATCTAGACCTTATATAGTTTCAATCTTTAGAAAATATCTTTGTATGTTGAATATTCCCAAGCTCATCTAGATAAGTGTGGATTTGTCTATTGTCTTTGACATGTTGCATTTATGACATAAAAATCAAAGTTGTTGTGAACTCCCCACTAGCACGAAATCCCAAATCATGACTCTGTATTGTAACCAAATCATGACTCTGTATTGTAAGCAATATGTTATATTTAATTGGTGTTCCTCTTAATTCTCACTATGCCATCCTTAGAAGAAGAGGCGATCAAAGTGGAGCGCTAAGCCAACAAACCAGTGGATGAACCAATTCTCGTTCTCCAAGGACTTGGATTGAAACGATATTTTCCCTTTGATTATTTCATTGTCTTCTTTGCCAGATGTTTCTATGATGCTCCAAATGAAGAAAAATCCAACAACACTCGTGCTTTCTAAAAGGAAAAATCGATCGCCACAAAATGCCATATCAGTTACTCTCTGCTCATGGCCTTGACGAAGGCGTTATTTCCTTGTCTGCCTGTTATATGCATAGATTGTCCCAATTTGATAGATTTGTCAAGATATTTTAAAAGAGAACATCATACGATCCAATGTCATCAAAAAAATTTCCATATGGAACCTCATCGAGAGCTTGGTATATACTATTACATCATATTTCCTCAATACGAAACCCGTTAAGGTCATAGGTTGTTTTCTAGAATAAGATAATCCATGTGGAAATTATCATTTTAATATATTTTCTTTTTGTCATGGGATGATGTTGAAGTTATAACTCTAAGAAATAAAGTGGTATAACTTTATGGGACAACTAAAATATTAAAAGAGAGGAACATGATGAAAAACATGAAAGAATGATAGATCCTTAATGAAAAATAAACATGATAATGTATTTACTTTTGAAGAAGGGGCAAGGAGTTGAATAATGACACAACATTTATGAGGCAATGTGACATGAGGTGTGATATATAATAGTTCACAAATGCATGGTTCGGGTGTGTTAATCATAGGTTTAGGAATATGGCATGGATTTGAAATATATAATATGGCCATAACTGACCTTGAAGAATAATTATATAGTCTCTCTTTTATATAGTGAATAAGGTGGGTGATCAGATCAACAATGGTGACATAAGGGTATTTGGACCTATATGTCATTGGAGAAATAAGACGGGGTGAATAATGCGATGAGTGAGTAAAAGGATCTTCTTAGTAGTAAGTCAAGCACCACAATAAATTCACTTACGAACAATGCACCAATATTTAACGAGAAAAAGTGAAACTTTGCGCAAGTAGTGTGACTGGAGAAGGAGCCTCGTAACACTTTGTCGGCTAAGTGTTGTTGAAAAAAATTGTCATCAATGATTGCCAACCAATATATGTGCGTCGCTTGCAGTGGCATGCAAACTTTAAACAATAACTTACAGATCTTGATTCTTTGTAGGAAAGAGGAAGGGAAGGGTAATGACAAGACTGAGGGTGACTCGATGAGGAACGAGAAGAGGTTGACAAGGTTGGGTGGACCAGGTTATACAATAGGGGGAGACACAATGGAGGTCAAGGGATTCATGGATCAGGACTTCATGGAATAACTCATGGAAAGTGGTAAGTATGAGGGGATTTGGTCCTGGTGTATAACCCAAAGGGATGACTCTTTAGATCCTGACAAAAATTAAAATGATTATAAGGCTAGAAAATTGACATGGATGTGTGTCGAGGGAAAGACTCAAGGTTAACACTGAGCATCCACAACGAATATACTGGAGTAATCTAAAAATGAAGGGGAAAAAGAAATGGAAAGAAGGAGAAGGGGATAGGACTGATGAACGTGACGAGCGAGGATGTCTCGTGTAGCGAGCGCATGGTAAGTGAGGGATTATGACAATGGAAGGCAACTTGGTTCACCTGCAAGTCTGTTGTCCACCAAAATACATCTAGTCAATTAGTTAAAAATATACATATAGCCTACCTTTTAATATCACCAATCATTTCTCTATCACTTCTAACCATAAAAAAGGGAAAAAAGAAAAAGAAAGTGAAAGAAATAAAAAGCGAGAAAATAAACTGAGTAAATGCAAAAAAACCCAAAACTAATCTAGCCCTTCCTGAATTTTTTTATTATTTTTATTATTTTATTATTTGTTTATTTATTTACAGAGGAAAGAAACCATTAGCTTGGAGTCAGGTTGGATGAAATTTAGCATAAAGGAATGCATCAGCTGCTTTGCATGTGGGTTTTATGAATTTGACAAATTTGTGCATGGAGGGACTACCAAAATGCCAACCAACAGAGGTGTATGGTGTGGGGATATGATTAATAAATACCCAAAAGAAGTGATCACCAACCTATAAGACATGCCAACCAACAGATGCTTTATATTTAATGCTGAAAGTATCGATTGAATCATATTTAAAATTTAGGGTTTGTACCTTAAAGGGATGATTCATGAATTCAACAAACAAATTAGTGTCATATCTATGGACCTTTCTATCAGGAATAGGGTCATCATGATGCAAAGAAGACTCATAACATGGATTAAAAAGCATATGAATGTCCCTACAATAGTCACTATCATAGAAATAAAAATTGCACCTAGGAGGGACATGCTTGATGGTGTCAGACTCTTTAACAACTTTTGATTGAAACAAAGGATTAGAGAAAATTTTATACAAATTACAATCTTGATTGAACTCATAGATATCTTCAAAAGAGGACTCCTCGGCCTCATCATTAAAGGCATGCTAGTCTACATAATTTGACCACTCATTAGCATTATCATTAAATCCAAATGTATCATAAATTGGTTTGAAATAGTTAGAATTGATTTCTTCATTTGCATAATCAAACTTTCCATCATATGCATGTGGATAAGAAGCTTGAGATGAAAGATGATTTTGGGGTTGAATTTCTTTATGAGGTTTAAGAAGGGTGTGAGAGGTGGATTGGTCATCAAGCATCATGGTATAATCATGATCCTCTTCACATCCACGCTCTTGACCACAAGAAGTGAATTCATCATAAATAGGCCCTAAGAGAGAGGGCTCCTGAGATATACTCCCAACATGATTTGAAGATTGAGAATCGAGAAAGAACATGAGATCTTGTAAGCTCTTAATGATAGGGATTAAAGAAGACAAATCCTTGTGTGAATCGTAAATGCCAAAGGAGTAACATGTTATATGAATTTTCTCTTCGAAGTTGAGGCAAGTGGATAGAGCTAGCCCTAGGTTTTGTACATTCTTTTCTTCCAACCGCCATCAATAAAGAGGAGGTAGAAGTTTGTAGTAATGAAACAGGGAATCCAACTTGGTAGGGAAAATGGGAGTAGGAATTAGATTGTATAACTTGATAAAATGAAGGTTAAAAGTAAGAATGCTTTCATTATCCTTCCTGCGTAATTGGTTAAACCTCTTGAGATTCTCGTAAGGACTATCTAAATTCCCAAAGGTAGAAGTAAATCAGTAAGATAATTCAAACCAAGTAGAGATACATCCATATGGTGGGCTGGAAAATAGGGAGGCGACATTTCCCTGAAGGGAATTCATAAACAACAACATGCAAATATCATTATTATTTACTCTGAGAATGGAACAAGCATTCGAAAATGCATGAATATGGTCAATCACCATAACAGTTCCAATGTTATTAAAGAGAGGCAAATTATTCTTGAATTTGTGAGGTAAAGGATTAACCTGGTGAGCGAACTTCAAGGGAATGGGCACAAACCAAGGATAATTGTTTAGGTCTTCTTCAAACTCAAATAGGGCATACTTATAAACGACTTTCCCAGGGTTAGTAGCTGAAACCACAGGGTTACAACCACCAAACATGCTTCCAATCGGTCGGGACATTGAGGTCTAGGAAAAGTAAAATTGAAAGAATTAAAACAAAAACTAGGAATGAACCATTGAACGGTTCTCCCTAGTATGGTCGCCAAAAATATGTTGGCATCAAGAGACTAGAGAGTCTTCAACATCAAAATTTTCAACCTCTCGCAAGGCTAGATGAGAAGAGACGAGAATGTCACCCTAGGCTTAAAGCTTCGGACAAGAAAGCGCATTGAACTCTAGGCGAATTTTCTCCTAACCAATAGTCCAAGCATAGATTCCTTTTTAGTAATATTTAATTTTTATTTAATTTATGATCTTTATGTTATTTACAATTTAATTACTTTATACATTTGAAGTAACAAAATTAAATTGATAAAGGAAATGCAAATAAAAAAAATAAAAAGCAATGTTTTTGTTTTTATTTTAACAAAAAATGATAACTAAAGCAAAGTTAACTAAAAGCTAGAGAAAGTTAATAAACTATGTTAGTTTTAAAGTAATTTAATTACATGGAAAGTTTATCACCTAACATTAGTTGAAGAATAGATAAATAACATTTTTATGATATAACATTTTTATATTTTTATTTATAAGTTAGGATGTAATTAAAAAATAATAAAATTAAAATAGTAAAATAAGCAAAAGTTTATGCACACTAACCCAGCTAGTAAATAAAACTTTATAAACATGATTATTTACAAAATAAATATGTTTTGTTTGTCTTTTTAAATTTTTATCTAACTTTTTTTTTTATTCTGAAATCAAATTGTTAAATAAATAAAGATGAAGAAAACTGAGGACTTTAAAGAAAAATCAAAGAGATAGTTCTGACTGAAAAATAAATAATTTTCATTAAAAAAGTTTCCCATACAAATTCATAAATCTTCAAAATCTGCAAGTCTTTGCGTAGACTAGGGCCAGGTATATGGTATGTATCCCTACTAGGCACAATGTACAATAGAAATACCAACCATGAAGAGGAAAAAGAAAGTTGAGCCAGAAGTGGAATAAAGCAATGGTGGAGGATCACAAGGAGAAAACTTGCATAAAAAACCGATTAGCGTCGAACAAAATCAAGCCTTTATACAAAAAACTAACAATTAAACCTATACCTTGTGAAGGACAACAAGTTCATCCTTGCTTTATCCCTATCGCTGCTTCACAAGACCCACATGTTGCCGATGATTCCGTCAATCCCTGCTGAAGATGTAAAAGAAGAATGAATAGAAATAATCCTCACAACACTCCAGGCATACCTATCTCTAAATTTTCTGCCAGAGTTCTCTCTCAAAATTTTCTCTCTAAAAATATCTCCTTCAGAAAATACTTTGTTCCAAAATTTGTCTTCCTTTGCTAGGTTGTGCATTGCTTCTTTTATGGCATTGGATGAATGGTTTGGGTAGTTAGAACCATTTTGGTTGAACAAAAAAGTTGAGAATCGAACTAGCTGGAAACGCATCCATTTTCTCCATTTTAATAAATTTGTATTATTTAAATGTTGGCTCGTTCTCATCCAATATACTTCAAAATAGTTAAATAAAATAATCCTCAATAAATTCAGGAGCTTTTGCATGTATTCTAAGTATGGATTTTGGCGATGCTTACAAAGTGGCTGAACTTTTTAAGATCAATTTGTTGTTTAGACAGTTTGATTAAGTGACCCACCATGGTTTGTAAATGCACTGCAAAACAATGATAAGCAGTGTCACTGTCTACCACATTTCTCCATGATTCCAGCTAATTTGGCATGCGATGTTCCCAAAAAATGTTGGAGTGCCTCGAAAATGACTTGAGGAAGTCTCCATAACACATTTTCTTATGTCCATCATTAATTTTATCAAACTTTAACTACACAATAACCAACTATCCCGTCGATCTGGTTCCAAATCAACTTGAACATTGAGGCATAGTTGATTGTATCGGGATATTGTTCATTCCAAATTGAGTAATCTTGTTTGCAATTCATGTCAAGTGACCAATAATCCCCGTTCTCGATGGAGATTTCCTGGATAAGGTATTGTTGGATTATTTACATCAAAAGATCCAATTACAATCATATTGGGTGGATCAACAAAATTATGCTCTGGAATGGGAAACTTGTTTGTTATGTATTCATAGACAACATCCATGTTGTATTTCAATTGTGCAGATATTGGTACTACAGGTTCTCCATCAGTAATGGTACCCTGGATAAACTTATGAATTGCCTCGTGCTGGTTGGTAGCTACACTCTCCTAGATAAGATCAATTTCATTTTGCAAAATAATTATATGTTTAAGATGCATGATTTCCATAGCAACAATATTCTCGTAAGTTTGAGGTTGAGGACAACTCTCATTGCCAGCAATCAAAAGAAGTGCCCCATCCATGATAGTGACACCATTGAGCATAGTAGCCATGAGAATGTTATGACCCAGACTATCAACAAATAACACATGTCTTAAAATATTCATGTGAGTGTTCTTAAATCCAACAACATCACACAGAGGATTGTCTTCCTTACCACTTCCATATGCCTTGTAACACATTGGTGAAGGACAACGCTCATCTTCCCATTTATATTTTTTTACATTAAAATTGTTCGTGGTAGCTTGGAGCTCTCGAAATGAGAACCTCCACACATTCCCCAGACATACTTAAGAATCAATCTGTTTATTAGTAGGAAGAATACAAGGCTATTATGTTTCTTCCGCCACCAAAGAATGAGTCCAGTGGAAGTATAAACACAGCTAGACAACCAAAACTCACACCAAGAGCAATAGTCGTCTTCTACCTCTTGCAGGATCTCATCAAAATGATCAAGACCTTCTATAGTTTCAATATTTCACGAATATCTATGTCTGTTGAAGATTCCCAAGCTCATCTAGATAAGCACGGATTTGTCTAATGTCTTCATCATGTTGCGTGTATGACAGAAAAATCAACGTTGTTGTGAACTCCCCACTAGCACTAAATCCCTAATCATGACTGTGTATTGTAATCGAAATGTTATATTTAATTGGTGTTCCTTTGAACTATCACTGTGCCATCCTTAGAAGCAGAGGTGATCAAAGTGGAGTGCCAAGCCAACAAACCAGTGGATGAACCAATTCCCATTCGCCAAGGACTTGGATTGAAACAATATTTTCCCTTTGATTATTTCATCGTCTTCTTTGCCAGACATTTCTATGATGCTCCAAATGAAGCGCTTGCTAAAAGGCCAACTCGATCACCACAAAATTCCATATAAGTTACTCTCTGCCCATGGCCTTGAGGAAGGCATTGTTCCTTGTATGCCTGTTATATTCATAGATTGTCCCAATTTGATAGATTTGTCAAGATGTTTTAAAAGAGAACATCATACGATCCAATGTCATCAAAACAATTTCCATATGGCACCTCATCAAGAGCTTGGTATATATTATTACATCACATTTCCTCAATATGAAACCCGTTAAGGTCATAGGTTGTTTTCTAGAATAATATAATCCATGTGGAAATTATCATTTTAATATATTTTCTTTTTGTCATGGGATGATGTTGAAGTTACAAATCTAAGAAATAAAGTGGTATAACTTTATGGGACAACTAAAATATTAAAAGAGAGGCACATGATGAAAATCTTGAAAGAATGATAGAGCCTTAATGAAAAATAAAATGATAATGTATTTACTTTTGAAGAAGGGGAAAGGTGTTGAATAATGGCACAACATTTATGAGGCAATGTGACATGAGGTGTGATATATAATAGTTCACAAATGTATGGTTCTAGTGTGTTAATCATAGGGTTAGGAATATGGCATGGCTTTGAAATATATAATATGCCCATAACTGACCTTGAAGAAAAAGATATGAATTTATCTTACTCAAGCATTTTCAAATCTTGCTTGGCTAAGGGAAGATAGCCGGGAATATTACCCTATGTTTATAGCCTCAAAAAAGTGCTTCCCAACCCACAAGTATTAGTTACAAGAGCTTAGGATGATTTTTTTAAATAAAATATTGCTACAAAATTCAACATTTTTATATAATTTTATGAATATAATAGATTGCAAAAATAAATGTGGAGATAAAAGAAAAAATACCAAGTCACATATTAACACAGATGAGACAGAATAACAATCACTTATTTCATTCCAAGAAATCAAAAGAACCGTTCTCTTTACAAAAATACCTGAGGGAGTTTGGACCAAAGTCAAACTTAGATATCCCCGATGAAAACCATACAAAAGGACTCTGAAAGGAAGTAAAAATTGAACTTTAAAATCTAGATCAACTTGCCACAAACTGTTTCCCACTTGACTCTGCACAATATCCTTTATCAATCATGAAATCTAATTCATCAACAGAAAATTCTACACAGAGTATCAAAGATAGATCAACACCTTTGAAACAAGAATCTGAATGATATGGTTCAACCTTGAACCTTGATGTCTACAATAGGACCATGATGTCATAAAAGTGAAAACCTTAGTATGCTTTCTCCTTCTATTCTCCCTTTGTTATTCCTTCTCATTTGGATTTTATGCATTCCAAATTAGTTGAAGTAGTTCCACTACCTCATTTAATTAAGTTAACTAAAACTCAACTAACTTTTAGTTTAGGAGAAAAATTAATATAGTAATAATAATAAGGGTCTTTTAATAATTAATATCTAGTAGGTGGGACCACTTGTGACACCCTTTAATTTCTTAACAAAAATAAACATAACTAGTAAATCAATCAAACACATCCCTCCTTGTGGCTCCCATAATCATTCCCATAATTTGAAAATTAAATATCAATGATATTTCAAATTATATCCAAACATATAATATCCAAAATATCCGAAAATAGTTTGTTGTCTGAAACCTTCAACAATCCACTGTCCTGAATAAAACAATAATAAAACATAATCAAAAACCGTATTTTTCACTTTGAGAGGCAATTTTTCCTTTGTTGTTGCTATCCCCTTTTGACTTCCCTAAATTGGCCTTAGGATGTGCAGAACCTTGAGGCTTGAGCTCATTGATGACATGGGAGCATTCATCTCTCAAGTGCATATGAAATGATACAGATTTGGTTGAATCACTTGAGGGAGAGGAGGCGACAACAACAAATTTTCGTTTGTCATGCATGTGGTGGGATTCGGTTTTGAGTCTTTTTCATTTCCATGGTATCCCTCTGCCTCCTCATGTTTCATTGCAACCTGAAGTTCTCGAGAACGACGAATGGTAGGAGATTGTTCACCCAACAGTCTCCCACCATCATGGCTGGCCAAATTTTTCTTTACATACTACTCCTCCATCTATTAACCCAAATGCCCAAATTTCCCTTCCACACTCACCTGTATAGTCCTCAGTATGGTCACCAAATAAATGTTGAAGAAAATATATGAATTTATCTTACTCAAGCATTTTCGAATCTTTCTTGGCTAAGGCAAGATAGTCGGGAATATTTCCCTATGTTTATAGCCTCAAAAAAGTGTTTCCAAAACCACAAGTATGTTAAGAACCAAACATCAATATAGCATAGAAAACCCTCAGGAAAAGTACTCAATGCTAAGGAAAGATAGTCGGGAATATTACCCTATGTTTATAGCCTCAAAAAAGTGTTTCCCAACCCACAAGTATTAGTTACAAGGGATTAGGATGATTTTTTTAAATAAAAGATTGTTGCAAAATTAAACATTTTTATATAATTTTCTGACTATAACATATTGCAAAAGTAAATGTGGAGACAAAAGAAAAAATACCAAATCACATATTAACACAGATGAGACAGAATAGCAATCAGTTATTTCATTCCAAGAAATCAAAAGAATCGTTCTCTTTACAAAAATTCCTCAGGGAGTTTGGACCAAAGTCAAACTTAGATATCCCCGATGAAAACCATACAAAAGGACTATGACAAGAAGTAAAAAATGAAATTTAAAATCTGCGCAGTAGTCTGTGGCAAGCTAATCCATACTTTAAAGTTCAATTTTTACTTCTTGTCAGAGTCCTTTTGTATGGTTTTCATCGGGGATATTTAAGTTTGACTTTGGTCCAAACTCCCTCAGGGAGTTTTGTATAGAGAACGATTCTTTTGATTTCTTGGAATGAAATAAGTGATTGTTATTGTATCTCATTTGTGTTAATATGTGACTTGGTATTTTTCCTTTTGTCTCCACATTTACTTTTGCAATCTGTTATATTCAAAAAATTATATAAAAATGTTGAATTTTGCAGCAATCTTTTATTTTAAAAAATCACCATAAACCCTTGTAACTAATATTTGTTGAAAACATTTATTTGGAGACCATACTAGGGAGATCTTCCATATCTCTCTGGTTTATTTTACGCTTGATTATCATTGAATATATTTATATTTCTTATATTGATCCTTTGACTACTTCTTTTCTTCATGAATGTACCTGTTGCAAGGTAGCGCAATATTGAGCCCAGTCTTAAATATCATACCAACAGTGCTTTAACCTTGTTTAATACCATATTAGAGACTACTAATACACGGGTTGAGCTTGAATGCTCATGGGCAGCAATTGAACAAGACATAAATGTCTGAGAACGTTGGGAAGCTAGGCAAAGACAGCTTAGGAATCAACCATAGCTTTCTTTGTCCTACAATTTTGATCTTCTTTTCATGTCCTTAGACCCTCGCATCTCTAGGAGAAGAAGAGGTTTATCACCGGAAATTAATCCTATTGCTGAAATAGGAAGAAAAAACGTTGTTTTTTCAACCCAACAAATTACTCTAAGGAGAACTTTGTCTGATTCAGCCAACTCATCTTTCTCTCCCATACCTATCATTCACAAGATGAAATCTAGTGGTGGATCTGGTGGCACTAGAGGTGCTTCTTCATCTCAACCTTCAGCCTTGTCAGTGATTGGTAGCTTATATAGTCACCAAGTCCCTGTCCAATCTAC
>CBVK0100485120.1:0-18877 GCA_900067695.1 Picea abies
CCTCGAGACATGATCTCCTAGTTATCCCTAGATATCAGGGATAACACTCAGCACAACAGTTTGAAATAGTAGTTCCATACAAGTTGAAGGTGCACTAGTTAAGCCCCTTAGAGGCATGTTGCTTGTCCTATTTTGGACTGAAAGGGTGTTGGGATGCATGCACCTGATCTGGAACTTTTTACTAGTTTCACTCTTCATATTTTTAGAACAAAAGTTATATTATCTGTTTAATTATTTTAGCATGAATTGCTATTCTTGTGTGACTGTCAAATATAGCAGCAATGTGCATATAATTGCCAGTTTTAGAGTGAGCAAGTTTCCCAAGGAGAGCACTGCATACTCTTGGGCATGCTAATCTAGCCAGTTTTCTTCATGCAAACTGGGCTCATCCTTCTAAGTAGTTTTACAGTTTGATTTAGTCCACTTTGACTGTGACCCATGACCCTCTGCTTCTATTATAAAAGCGGAGTGTGAGAGTAGGGTTAATAGTTCAGTTTTTGTCCTGGAAATAAGTGATTTTCTGAGTTTCCTTTCCTGTATCAGATTTATTTTCTGAGTCAATGAGAAACCAGTAGTAGGTTTAACAGTCAGTTTCGTTTTGCTGTTCATCTTTCAGTTAGCTGATGTGTTTGGAGATCTAGCATAGAGAAGCAATTTTGTGAGTTCCTTGAAGCTTTCCGTTTTCTAGGGCTCATAGTTGTAACTGAAATTTTAAAATAACAGTGTCTGGGGAGATACCAATTTGATATCGTTGCAGATTTCCTTCCATTCTTTATCATCAATATCAATATTTAGAAGAATCTGATGTCAAATTTTGATCTCAATCACTAGAAGAAAAAATAATTTTTTTTTGGCAGTTTATAGCTTCTAAGTTACCCTGTGCAGTCTGCATGCATGCAACTTCCACAACTGTCAAGTGAAAATCCATTTGCGGGCTGTGTACTTCAACTACTTTATGTAAATTGACTAGGTGAATCCATTGGTGCAGATGAGCCCAAGTGTAAATCCTAGGTGGATTTTAGCAGATTAAGTAACTTACTTCATTGACTGCTCTTAAGTTGGAGCTTTTTTCCCAAAAAAATTGAATCACAAGAACTCACCTCTACAACTAGCAACCATTGTAGGAAGAGCAACAACAATTTTAAGGAAAGTTCGAGATTTCTGTTCTTGATAGTACATAATACTTCTTTTCTGAACTATTTCAATCCTCGTGATGAATTTTGTAACCTTGCTATTTCTATTTGCTTCCTGCATCCTTGCCTGCAATACCAACAATTTGTTATTCAATAAAAATAGCTTATAATAACAGTAGTCACCAAACAAGTAGATATTACAAATTTAGAATGAGCTTATAATTTATTAATTAGAGACTTTAAAACACCATAGAATTAATTGGAACATACAAATTTTCATGAGAAAACAAGATTATTTTTAAAACCACCACAAAGAAAATTATAGTTCTTTTAATTGTGCAATCTGATTAATTACTAATTGAGAAGGCATGGACAATTAAAAGATATATAATGGCAAAACCAATGAACTCAAAGAAACTATAACAGCAGTCTTTTACCTCCAAGACTTTCTGGAATCTTGTTATGTCATCAGGACCCATCCCATCAAGGCAACTGATGTAAAAGTATGGTTGAAAACCATGTACAAGACAGCATACACTATAACCTGAAATTTGAAATTCTAATATGAGATGCTACAACACCACAAATAGTTTAGAGACGAAAACACATCATGTACCATAAAACTACCTTCTTGTGTCACACCAAATATCCGCAAAATTGCTGCTTGTCCAGTTGAATGAGGCAAAATCTCCCGGTGACTTTCACCTATAATGTAATCAATATCCAACTGCTGGAACTCTGCATTTAGAACCATTTCTCAACTCTTGTTAGGGGACTTCCAAAGTAGCAAGAAAAATCATACAAGGGCATATATTTACCTGTTACAAATAACAGCAATTCTCTTGGGCAACTTATCTTTACAGCCTATACCATAGTTACGATTAGTTTTACTGAAAAGTACATCAAAGTAAAAATTCTCATAATGAAAACAGAAAGTCTGACTTGAAACCCAAGTATTGTTTTATTTATATGAATGTGTAAGGAAAAAAAACAAACCCACTTATTCAATGATAATGATTTTACAGTTATCTGTTTTAGCTAAATATATACCAGCCCGTTTCCTTTCATAAGCATTCCCTTACATTCTTCAATACTATTAACTTATTAAGGCTTTTACAACCAAAGGTTCATCACAAACTACAACTTTGGGTATAGTACATACCAAATCCCAAACCTTGATAACCATAGTGCTAGAGTCTTCATATTCTATATCCAACACCTCTATGTCTCCCCTCCCTTTGGCAGACCACACCCTCCTCACCTTCTCCCTTTCTACACCCCCCTGCCTTCTCTCCCCACCCCCACTGGACACAGCCACAATCAAGTATGAGACACTCTCTAAGGCCTTAGAGGAAGCAGCCCTTGATTATTACCCCCACTCCACTTGACAACATAACCATAATCCCACCCCTGGCTCTTGCCCTATGAACCATTTGTTTGAGGAGGAATGCAAAACTCTCCACAAGCACCTCCGCTTCACCCTCACACATGACCCCTCGTCTTTCCCTCCCATGGACAAAACCCACCGTTGACTCTTCCATCATAAGAAGCATGCATTCCTCACCTTGAAGAAACAAGAACTTTGTGCAGCCCTTCGCCACTCCCCCTAAACACCATGCCATGCCCCCAAACCTAGACCCCCAATCCATGCTCTCCCACACAATCTCCCTTTACAACATTCTCATGCCATGCCCCCAAACCTAGACCCCCAATCCATGCTCTCCCACACAATCTCCCTTTACAACATTCTCGGACAAACCCCCACCCATATCCCCTCACCCCTCCTTCAAGCCACCTCTTCTCTGAGAGAGACATCAAAAGAGCAACCAAGGTTATGAGCACCAACAAAGCAGCAAACAAGGAAGGCATTCCTCGCCTTGAAGAAACAAGAACTTTGTGCAGCCCTTCGCCACTCCCCAAAAATCTTCTAGCATATCCTTTTCCCTAAACACTATGCCATGCCCCCAAACCTAGACCCCCAATCCATGCTCTCCCACACAATCTCCCTTTACAACATTCTCAGACAAACCCCAACCCATATCCCCTCACCCCTCCTTCAAGCCACCTCTTCTCTGAGAGAGACATCAAAAGAGCAACCAAGGTTATGAGCACCAACAAAGTAGCAAACAAGGAAGGCCTCTGAGCCGAACTCTTCAAGCATGGCATCTGGTCTCTCAACTCACTCATTGTTGATTTATTTAACCATGTGGTATGCTCTGACTTCTCCCTTTCCTAATCTAGACACATCATTTACCCGATCCACAAATCATGGAGTAGTTATAATCCGAACAATCACTGGACTATCACAGTTGGAAAACATTCTCCAAGCTTTTATGCCACAATCCTACATCTACAGCTTTCAGATGAGCTGGAGTCAACACCTCAGAGCCATTATTGAGGAGGCTCACCACCACTCTTCAAAAGTGCGTTTGATACAGTCTTGAGAGAGGCCCTATTCTAGAGGCTTCATGACATTGGCATCTATGAGATCCTCCTGGCTGCCATCATGAGATTGTACAAGTCAGTTATGGGTCACCTCCAGATGACACATGACCTTTCTAACTTCATCCAAATACCAATGGGCTAAAACAAGGATGCCCCTCTCACTGACCCTCTTTGGGATCTACATTGATGAGATGGAATCTTTCCTCCATGAGCACATCTAGGTTGGAGATGTTTGCCTTCTACGTTAGGTGTTGATTTCCCTGCCCCTTTTCGTCGATGACTTGATCTTACTAGCCTCTACGCTTGAGGGTCTATAGAGACAAACTGATGAACTAGCCAATTTTTGTGACCTTCAACAGTTGACAATCAACTTGGATAAAACCAAGGTCATGATCTTCAAGGCATTCAAGAGATTACTCTTGGACCTACATTTCTACTTCTAAGGGGCAAAGATCAAGATCACGATAGCTTACATCTACTTGGGGGTCCAATTCACGGGACCTCACTTTAGCATGCTATAGGCTCTCCATCATTGGCTCAATAAAGGGTACAACTCCCTAGCACTTATTGAGAGACAGTGTTTCCAAAGTTTGTTTAAAGACATTTCATCTAGACTTTACCTCCTAGAGGTAATTATCAGACCCACATCCCTCTATGATTCAAAGATTTGGAGTCCGAGCTCACTACAAACAAATTGGGCCCGAACTGAGAGAGTTCAAACCCTACTCAAGCGCATCATCTGATGCAAACACACAATTTCCCAACCCATTATTTAGGTTGAGTTGCAAATCCATCCCTTTCACCTCGAGGTCATCTTTCGTCTAGTCCCTTTCCTACACAAAATCAAGACCTTCAGTGACTCTACCTTTGGGAGGGAGGTACCCCTACCTTGCACTCTATTCCTTGGAGATCGTTGTGCCAGATTTCCCCACAAGTCGTGCACAAGGTTGGTTCTCAAAGGCCTCTAAGCTTCTTTAGTCGATGACCATTTCCCTTGACAGCCTTCCCCCCTTCAGGGACTCCCTAGATGCACCAAGCCATCTCTTACCAACTAGACAGGAACTAAATCAAGCCATCATAGAGGACATCTACAAATTGTATATCAAGGTTGCTTGGACCTCACCTCCAAGGAGCCTAGGTTCAAAGATGTCTTTCTATCTAGAGCACTTTTGAGAGTTGAGGGATGGCATCATCGCCCGTCCCCCATACACATATAGGCACTAGATGCATCCACTCAGTATCCCTCTAGGCCAACTCCGGGTTGGCTCTCACAAACTCCAGGTAGAGATGATCACCATATTCCTCAACCAAATAAGATCTGCCAAATGTGCCACCTTTGGGAGCCAGAGACATATAGATGTGCCTCATTTTCAGGTGTCCTTTCTACTATAAGATCAAATAGCCATACCACTGCCTACATAGGGACTCAAGGAGCTCCCTCTCTACTTTCTTCTAATATCACGATCAGAGATGCCTAGTCCTCTTCATTAGGGAGATACTCAACCATAGATCCCAATTTTTACCCACCCTACCTCGCCATGAGACTACCAAGACGATCACCTCATACTTTCATGTTGCCTCACTAGAATGGGGCAACAACAGACAAGGCGATTTTCAAGTATTCCAGATCATAGAGTGGTGAGACCCCCCAAAGGAGGTCAACCGATATCCTTGAGACAAGCTCATAGGTAGGTGTTGAACCAAACCTCCGACCGCACATCATCGTAGTGACAAAACAAACCGACTCCAGAGACCGCACATCATCGTAGTGACAAAACAAACCGACTCCAGACGAATCTAAAGCAAAGTGCCTCCCACCCATCAAATTACCTCTCAAATTCAGGAAAATTATATCCAGAGCTTCTTTCCTTCGACCTTGAATGGTAGGATAGCAAGGCTCCCTCGCTCCTATGTTCCCTGCAGTATCATACAAGACTCTCATCAAGACTGGGAGACTTTGACATCATCCTCATCTCTCTCTCTTTATTCATCAGCACCAAGATGTCCAATCTCGTATTCTCACTTTGGATCAATATATATATATATATATATATATATATATATATATATATAATATATATATATATATATATATATATATATATATATATATATTGGGTTTGGTTTTAGTTAGACCTAGTGATTAGCTTAGTTAGACACTTATCTAAGCTACACTTTTTCTTTCCTTCTCTTTATCTTACTTTCAACATTACCTCGGAGTTGATTTTGCACTCCCACGTTGTATTCACACTGGACGTATCTTTTAATCCCATTGAGCTACTTTTATGGTCATTTGTTGGACATTAATAAAATTATCGTATCTTATCTTATCTTAAATTATAGCCTACTTACTAGCAACATAGCTCATTACAACCACAATTCCATAAATTAATCCATCCTGGAAACATAGCTAAACTAATAATTTGTTAAAGTATACAGATTTTCACAGTTCCTCATAATGTTGTTTGTAATTCTGAAAATAAACTGTGTAAGGAGTTTTTGAAACATCCAACGTTTCAAGTGGACACTCAACCCATCATCATGGATTGTTGAAACAATAAGTATGGAATTGCTTCAACAGTCCCTATGATGGGTGGAGTGTCCACTCGAAATGTTGGACATTTCAATAACTTCTTACACAGTTTATTTCCAGAATTACAAACAACAATAATAATTTGTTTTGCAACGAGCAAGACATCAAGATATCAACATGGTATAATTGTGTTATCGATCTACCTTTCATGAGCTAACCTAGAGCATTCATCAAAAAATAATACACATTGTGTTCTGCATGCAAGAATGGACCATTTTTCTTTCACTTTACAATTGATTAGAATTTAAAACATTATACCCATAGGTTGTATTGCATCTACTGGAACCATCTTAATCAGTATATGATATGAAAAAAGAAATGTTCATGGAGGACTTGGTGTTGATATTATGGTAACTACGAAAGGTATCAACCGCCATGTGTAACCTCTGACTAGATTAGAATATTCTGGAAGCTAGAGAGACTAGATTAGAATATTCTGGAAGCTAGAGAAACCCTAAACAGATGTGTAGAAACCCTAGAAGACAAGTCGGCTCAATAAAAGAATTAATATTAAAGTATTAGCCTCTAAAAGAAGAGGACAGCCTAGACAGTTGACAAAGAGCACTATAAATAGAGGGCGCTTGAGTTCATTTGGACACACACTCACACTCAAGTCAAGTGGTGCGCAAGACTAGAGGAGGAGTGCAGTTAGAGCTACTGCAATTGGGTATT
Organism: Picea abies; assembly: GCA_900067695.1. Lineage (NCBI taxonomy): Eukaryota > Viridiplantae > Streptophyta > Pinopsida > Pinales > Pinaceae > Picea > Picea abies. The sequence continues at coordinate 6,844 of CBVK0100485120.1, forward strand.
GGTCTTGGTTTCTGGCTTTTGGACTTTCTGCTTGGTGCGCTATCTTTGAGAGAGAGGTGTGCTCTCTCTTGGTTATATATTGGGTCTGGTATTGCTTCCGGAATCATTCTCTCTGTCAAAGGTTACAGTGCTTCGGGGTGGTTGCGTGCCTATGGTTGGGTGACAATATTGTGATATTGTCTATGGTGAAACGAGCACATCGAATATCTTAACAGGTTATGGGCCCACACTACCTTCAAACAATCTAGCCGCTGGAAGGTAGATCGACAGTTCCTTGGCAAGCTCGTTGTGGCACCAGTTGCAACTGCAGCTAGGGTTTCTGATTTTGCAACTGCAGCAAACCCCTAACTTAACTCTCTCGACACTTCAAGTGAGAAATTTGGCATAATTCTTGGACATTCTAGTGCGCCTTAGCCTAGCACACCTCCTGGTACCTTCGGCAAGCAAAAACATCAAGGTTGAATTTTTGGGTCAAAATCAAAGTCAAAGGCAAACATGAGTTATTCCATGAAGTCAGACAACAAGCTAGAAGGAGCTTCAAACTTCAGAGCATGGAAGACAAGGATTGACCTCATCCTTGCCAAGAACAAAGTTCTAGATATCGTGAAGGGCAAGATCTCATCCTTGCCAAGAACAAAGTTCTAGATATCGTGAAGGGCAAGATCATGGAACCACAGTTTGAAGCAGGAAAAGAAAATGAACCTTAGAACGTTGCAGCAATGGAGAAGTTCAAGGACAATGACATCAACGCTATGAGTATCATTGTGGACTTTGTAAAAGATCACTTGATACCCTACATATCCAATCTTGACTCATCCAAGAAGATGTATGATGCCCTAACTAACTTTTTTGCAGTCAAAAATATTGGACAAGTGATGAGTTTGAAGAATGAGCTTTGTGACACAAAAATGATTAAGGATGACACTGTAGCCTCATACTTTGTGAGGATTTCTCAGTTGAGAGATCAACTACAAGCTATTGAAGAAGTTATTCCAGAAAAGGAAATTGTGAATATAGCACTTGATCGTCTTTCTAGATCATGGGATGCATTTGTTGCAAGCATGAACACAAGGAAGGAGTTTCCAACACTTGAAGAACTTTGGACCTGTTGCGCATAAGAAGAGACAAGGATCAATTCAAAGGGAAGATCTCATAACGAAGAGGATGCTCAAGCCTATGCAACAAAGTTCAATAAACATGAAAGTAAGAAAAGATTTGGTTCAAGAAAGAAATTCAATCATAAGAGAGATATGTCAAAAGTACAATGTTTTGGATGCAATGAATATGGCCACTACAAAAGGGGTTGTCCTAAACTAGCAAAGAAGAGAAAGGAAAGACACCATGCATCAGCTGCCAATGATGAAGAACCTTCAAAGAAAGCTAAGCATGAAGAAACTGATTTCTTCTACTACTCAGCTCTTACAAGATCTCTTGAAGACGACACTTGGCTGATCGATAGTGGAGCTTGAAGACATATCACTGGTGATAGTGAAAATATCTCAAGCATGAAGGAAAATGAAACCTCTCATAAAGTGGAACTTGGAGACAATAACTCTTATGCAGTCAAGGGAATTGTGAAAGCTTCTATCAAAATGGAATCAAGTAACAATGTTCATCTTAGCAATGTTTTATATGATCTTGGTTTGAAAAAGAATTTATTATCTATTTCTTGCTTGGAAGACAAAGGAGATAGAATAGCCTTTGTCGATGGAAAAGTTCTTGTATGGTCTAAAGATTCAAAAATAGAAGATGCTAGAGTCATTGGGATACGTGAAGGAAGATTGTATAAGCTCCTAGATCAGAATGCTCAAGCTCATGAACATGATGAACTCAACCCTAGTGAGTTATGGCATAGAAGGTATGCTCACCTTCATTATCAAGCATTGCCATCTCTAAAACAAATGGTTATAGGCATACCAGAACTACAATCAGTACACGAAGGAGTTTGCAGAGGATGTGCACTTGGGAAGAATATTAAGAAACCATTCCGAAGCAATGAGAATAGATCCAAGGAGATCTTGGATCTGATACACTCAGGTGTATGTGGTCCTATGCCAGTGAAGTCTCTAGGAGGCTCTCATTACTATGTGACATTCATAGATAACTTCTCAAGAAAGACGTGGATGTATCTGATAAAGACAAAAGATGAAGTATTTGGCAAGTTCCAAGAATTCAAAGCTGAAGTGGAGAACCTGACAAATAAGAAGATCAAGACGTTAAGATCTGATAATGGGGGAGAATACACCTCCAAGGAGCTCGTTGCCTTTTGTAAAGCAGTTGGGATTAGGAGGGAGTTGATTGTCCCACATAATCCTCAACATAATGGTGTGGCAGAAAGAAAGAATCGTTCCATTGAAGAATCTGTTAAGGCAATGATGAATGACCAGAATCTATACATGTTTCTATGGGGAGAAGCAGTTATGACAGTCGTATATATTTAGAATAGAAGTCCTCATCGTATATTGAAGAACATGACTCTAGAAGAAGCTTTCTTCGGAAAGAAGCTAAGTGTGGAACACTTGAGAATCTTTAGTTGTCCTGTCTATATCCATGTTCCCAAGGACAAAAGAAAGAAGTTGGAACCTTCAGGAAAGAAGGGCATATTCGTTGGATATAGTGATACATCAAAAGCATACAAAATCTATGTCCCAGGTTAACCGAAGATTGAAATCAGCAGAGACGTGACTTTTGATGAGAAGTTTGCCTTCAAGAAATCTATAGAAGATTCCATGGACTCCAATGATGAAGAAGAATATGAAGATCCCAAGGAAGAAAGTACACGTTCTCCAGAACATTCCAATGAAGAACCAAACCAACCACTTGAACTTGTAGAACCAGTTGTTGTACACAAGAACAGAAAACGACCAACATGGCTAGAATCCACTTTACAAGAAGCAGAAAGACATAAAGCTCCCAATGGCACCTTCAAGGAGAGCAAGAAGCCCAAAAGGTTCTCTAGTTATGATGCGGCACTCATGACAAGTCTTGTCAATGCAGAACCTTGCACCTTTGAGGAAGCAGTCAAGAAGAAAGAATGGAAGGAAGCTATGATGGAAGAATATCAATACATCATGAAAAATGATGTATGGGAAATTATGCCTAGACCCAAAGGAAAGTCGATAGTAACTTCAAAGTGGGTTTACAAGATAAAACATGCAATAGATGGGAGTATCGATAAATACAAGGCAAGATTCGTGGCTAGAAGGTTCTCCCAGCAGGAGGGAGAAGACTATGATGAGACGTTTGCTCCAGTTGCCAGATATACCTCTATTAGAGCCATCATATCTCTTGCAACATCCATGGGTTAGAGTTTACATCAAATGGATGTAAAGACTGTTTTTCTCAATGAAGTAATTGAGGAAGAAGTATACGTAGAGCAACCTCAAGGTTTTGAGGTACACCTGAGAGATACCCATGTATGCAGATTAAAAAAGGCCTCGTATGGACTCAAGAAAGCTCCAAGAGCTTGGTATGCACGAATTGACAGTTACTTGACGAGACTTGGATTTTCCAAGAGCTATGTTGATCCAGACCTTTATTACAAGGTTGTGAATGATGCACCTGTGATCCTACTACTATATGTTGATGATTTGTTTCTGACAAGTGCAGAGCCTCTCATTATTCAATGTAAGAGAGAGCTAGCCTCTGAATTCGATATGAAGGACCTCAATCTCATGCCTTATTACTTGGGACTAGAATTATGGCAGAAGCATGGTGAAATCTTCCTAGGGCAAGGGAAGTATGTTGTAAAGATGGATCGCAAATCCATGGCAACTCCCATGGTGATAGATATAAGAAAGTTGAGAGACTTTGATTCTGATCAAGTAGACTCGTCCCTGTACCGACAGTTGATTGGCTCATTAATGTATTTGGTTAATACCGGATCGGACATTTGCTTTGTTGTGAACACCTTGAGCCAGTTCCAGGTGGAACCTAGACATGAGCATTGGGTAGTTGCAAAGCATACTTTGAGATATCTTCGTGGGACGCTAAACTATGGTTTGAGATATGCCGCAAACAGTGATGTACAACTGCATGGATTTACTGATTCAGATTGGGCATGGAGTGCAGATGATAGAAAGAGTACTTCTAGTATATGTTTCAGTTTGGGATCTGCTATGATATCATGGGCTAGCAGGAAATAGAAGTCTGTTGCACTCAGCACTGCAGAAATTGCAGCTTGTGATGCTTGTACGGAAGCAATATGGCTCTGTAAGATGGTTTATGGACTATTTGATTAGGTGTTGGATTCGACTGTAATATATTGCGATAATCAGAGCTATGTGAAGCTTTCAAAGAACCTCATGTTCCATGACAGGTCGAAGCACATTGAGATCAAGTATTATTTTCTCCGTGATAAAGTCCAGAAGGGAGAAGTGATTCTCCAGTACATCTCCACCGATGAGCAGACAACTGATATTTTGACGAAGCCCCTATCCAAGATAAAGTTTGCATACTTGAGGGACAAGTTGGGACTCGTGGAGATTGCTCCCTTGGTTGAAAGGGAGGAGATGACTTCCTCGATTGGGAGGGAGTGTTGATATATGGCAGCATGGATGGTCAGTGTGTTGGTGGACAGACATTCTCCAGGCAGAGAATGGTCCAAGCAGAACAAATTGTTGGTGGAGAATGGTCCAGGTTGACAAATTGTTGACGTATCATGGACTGGTATTTTCCTAAGGCAAAGATTGTGGCCCGATTAGGAAAATGGTTCGGTGCCGATATTCTCCTGAGGCACAGCTAGTGGCCCGATTATGTTGAATAGTCCACCCCCTAAGGACATGGTGTCCCGATTAGGGTGGTTGATACAGGACCAATATTTTCTAAGGCACATATGGGTAGAGATTGATCTCTATGGTACATATGGTGGCCCGATTAGAAAATAGTCTAAGACTGACAGTCTTGTAGGAATGGTATCTGTAGCCCATGGCGTGGCTTTCAGCATCTGGGAGGACTAACATTCTTCTAGGACGTATGTCTGGATTAGAAGAATGGTCCTTATAGCCCATTACGGAGCTTTCAGCATCTATTGGGGCAGTTATTCTTCTAGGACATATGTTTGGATTAGAAGAATGATCCCTATATCACTATATTGAGTGGGCGACTTATGCAAGACACTCTGTTGAGTGCGCTTAGTTCAACACATGACTTATTCAGCATCATGCTCGATTACTCAGATGGAGTATGGCTCTCGAGAGATGATGCAGACAATGATATATTTTTTATGCCAGGATGCTATCAGATGATGTTGATAGTGATGATGATGCTCGTGGGATAGCATGTGTGGCTATGATGATGCTACATGTTAATACCTCCCTAGCTAGGAGGGAGTGTTGATATTATGGTAGCTACAAGAGGTATCAACCTCCATGTGTAACCTCTGACTAGATTAGAATATTTCAGAAGCTAGAGAAACCCTAGAAGAAAAGTTGGCTCAATAAAAGAATTAATATTAAAGTATTAGCCTCTAGAAGAAGAAGTCGGCCTAGACAGTTGACAAAGAGCACTATAAATAGAGGGCGCTTAAGTTCATTTGGACACACACTCACACTCAAGTCAAGTGGTGTGCAAGTCTAGAGGAGGAGTGCAGCTGCAACTACTACAGTTGGGTATTGGTCTTGGTTTATGGTTTTTGGACTTTCTGCTTGGTGTGCTATCTTTGAGAGAGAGGTGCGCTCTCTCTTGGTTATCTGTTGGGTCTGGTACTGCTTCTGAAATCATTCTATTTGTCAAAGGTTGCGGTGCTCGAGGGTGGTTGCGTGCCTATGGGTGGGTGACAATATTGTGATATTGTCTATGGTGAAACGAGCACATCGAATATTTTAGCACTTGGAACCATACTTATTAATTCATGGAGATTTGAATTTTTTTTCTAAGAATCTTGTCCCACAGTGGCTTATGTATTCCATTCCATACACTATTTGATACATAGAGCATTCAATGGGATAAAGTGGAGAATTTTCAGTGAATCTACCATTCAAAACTTATAAGCCCTTTGGTTAAATAATCTTGAAAACGGTGGAGAGAAGCAAATCATCCCTAGTAAGATATTCGATTGCAACTTAAGGATTAGAATCAAAGCTTCATGTAGTTAACAACATTTACATGGGTTACCAAAAATTGCAGGATCCTGGTGCATCTCTAGATCTCAAATGACTAATCAATATGATGATAATCAGCAAATCACCTTGAGATTATATGCTCTATGATGACTAAGTTCAACCGTTATATTTGTTAGTGACCAATTTATCCGATGCATGCTCAAAGTCTAAATTGGCATTACAAAGATAACAATCTATTCATTGTATATTGCATCAATTGGTATTACATAGATACCAAAATTGGTATGTACATGCACAAGTGATATGCAGAGTTTTTATCACATGGATTTTCCTAATAAATAAGGTAAGATAAGATAATTTAATTAATGTCCAACAAATGACCACCAAAGTAGGTCAAAAGGATTATTGGATACAATGATGTCATTACAAAGCTAGAGCATCAAAATGGCTCCTATAAAAAATCAAGAAACATAAAGTGAAGCATCAATATAGGCTAAGAGCTGAAAAAACTCTAGAACATGAAAGCAGGTTGCCACTCTAGGAGAAGAATAGCAAGGATGGATCCAAGAACTGGAATACAAATAAGAATGTGAGTGGGTCATGGTCCATAAGATCCATCTCTCCTAACATCAAAGGTTGAATGGAGAAAACTCAATAAAAAAAGATGTCCAAAGGAAGAGTTGGAGGGTCTAAACTACGCAGTGGACTGTTGTCTCAAGGAGGACACATGCAACTAGGGCTTAGATGATCTCGTCTACCTTGTGGTACAAGATTTGGACTGGCAATGTCTCTAAGGTTTCTGGGACGTAGGGATGGTCCCTTGGGTTTGCACTGGTCTGGAGTCAAAGGCAATGCTACATATGTTTTTCTCTTGGTGCCCCTAGTTGATGGGAGCATTGTAAAGAAGGAAGTAATACTTTGTGCTAGTGTTGGTCTAGGATGAGACTGTAGAGCATGGGGGCGAAGCTTGAGAGCCTCTTGCATATACAAGGCCATGCATCTCTAGTCAAGGTACCTAAAGAAGCTAGAGAGGTCTATGACCCTCTAAAAGGACAACGAAACCTCCCTCGGATCTCGTAGTATATGGGACAGTGGAAGATAAAGTGCTCCTCTGTCTCAATCTCTCGAAAATGGCTCAGCTAGCAAATCCTATATGTCTGGTCAATCTGGTGATCTACCTCCACCCAAAGTCTATGAAACCTCACTCAAAATTGGCCAAGGGGAAAATGAAGAGAATGTGCCTAATGACGAAGAGTGTACGAGGGTTAGGCAATGAGTCCATCTTGCACCTCCATGAAGTGCTCAGCATAGAAAGTCGTCTTTGGAGATAGTCCACCCAGTGGATTGCTCCAAGTGACCTACATGAACTGTCTATAAATGTCGTCACGGATAATCATGTTCAGTGCTTCCCTAGTAGGTAAAAGATCTCCAAGAATATCTAGGGAGTATCTAAAAGGAGGAAGACAAGCCATTAAAATACCCACAGGCTCCAAGAGATCCAAGACCCTCGCAAACCAACATTAAGCTCGACCAGAGAGACTAGCTAAGGCAATGGTCTCCGATGAACAGTAGGTTAAGTATGAATACACATCACACCCCTTTTCCATGTCAACCAAACTCTGAATCCGATGCAGAAGTGAGACTATGTTGAACACAATCTCAAGCCGGAAAGGTCGAGCATGAAACTCTACAAGAACGATGGGTTGAGGCACTGCCTGCTTGCATCTAATGATGTGCCAGAGAATAAGGGTTTGCACTTGCTCAGTCAAAGCCCAATGAGACTAGCAAACAAGGCCCCAAAACCTCTAAACCATAAAGTATTGTGGGCTTGACAAGGGTGTCCATGAAAGAAATCTTGGAAGGTATGTCTTGGAAATGATGCGAGAAACACTATCTCTCGAGAAGGGCTAGGGATTCATAACCCTTGTTGACCCGCAGCTAAATGACATGTCGCATGCTAAAACAGGGCCCCTAAAATTGCACCCCCAAGTAAGTGTAGGTGTTAGTGATCTCAATCTCCTCCCATCTAAATAAAAAGTGGTAATCTAAAAGTACCATCGTCAACCCATTGAAGATCATAACCATGGGTTTACCCAGGTTGACCGTCATCTTTCGAAGCTCACAGAAAAGTGCCAAAGCATCTAGCTATCTTTGCAGACCCTTCAATGATGAGGCCAGAAGGACCACATCATCAATGAAGAGCAAGATAGATATCAAAGCTTAATGGAGCAGACACCCATGGCCATCATAGATATGATTATGTAAGAAGGACTCTAGCTCATCTATATAGATCCCAAATAAGGTGGGGGACAAGGGGCATCCCTATTTGACCCAATGGTGCTCCTGCTAAACTGGAACACCCCATGAGCAGTGCAGAGACGACCAAGAACCGACTCTTATAAGCACATGATGACAGTCAGTAGAGTCTAGGAGATGTCGATGTCTCTAAGCCTTTGAAATAGGGCCTCATGAGGAACAAAATCAAAAGCTTTTAGAAAGTCTACAAAACAAAAATAAACTTTCAAAGAGCAATGTCATCCCAAAAAAACTGAAAGTCGTTCCTATTTAGTTACATCAATAGTCTCTTCAAAAAGAACAAAAATAACATTCAAAAAAGTACATAAATAATTCGTCCATAGATTATGAAAGTTTGTCGTTATACAAAAACTAAGATAGAAACTGTAATGATTGAAATTAGGTCCATGTCTCATGATTGTATTATGTACTATGTAGTATATCCATTTTAAATTACATAACTCCTAAATCATCTGAAATGGAAGTTTGTGCATGCCTTTGCTCCCTACCCAAGAATCAACACCAATTTGCACTTTATCCCCTTTTTATGATTTTCCAAATCATCTGGTTGCCAACTAGATGGAAAGTATAGATAACAACTTTCTAGAATATTGATGCATTATTTCACTATTTGAGGGAAGTTTTGATCCAATCTTCCACTGTATTAAGGACTATATACTTAGCTCTTACTTTGAACCCTCAAACATCTTCCCTAAAATAGCCTTCATACATTTTTTGCAGCAAAGGTCTTTGAAAGAAGAAAGGGATTTTTGAGGTCCCATCCTCCAATGGATTTTGGTAACGCCAACTTTTTCTAAGAAGCTAGCACTAGTCCTTTCTTTTTTTGGTCTCCGGACCATATAAACTGGTAGCAAAGTTTCCTAATGGTTTCCAAAACACCTTTTGGGACCCAGGCAAGCAATATCTAGTAGATTGGAATCACTTCCAACATTGGTTTTACGAAAACCAAATGACCTCCCTTGCACAACCATCTATTGCACCAGGTGTTTAATTTCTTCTCCACTTTAGCTATTAGCCACTGTCAATCACATTTTTTATATTGATTTAGCTTCAATAAGAAGCCAAGATACTTCAAACCCTATTCTAGATCAGTCATCTTATAGGGAAAGAAGACAACTATATCCAAGGTTATTCATATGAATATAATGGAACATATATTCAAATATCCCCTGTTTGGCCAGCCATTTGATGCTGTCGGAATTGGCAGTTTTCAATTCACAAGTGTTCATAACATGGTTGAAGTATGAGGAATTAAAGGCTTGGGTTTGGCTGTTTTCGTAACAAAGAAGAAGACACACTGAGTTGTGTATACAATATATGAGAAGGAAGGAAGTTAATAAATACGAAGGAAGTGAACTGAAGTGACGAGAAACCGCACCTATGCTTTGAGAGGCAGAAGTAGTATAAGCGGAAGGCAAAGGCGGTCTCTTCCACTTGGAAAGGCGAGAAGCGAGGCCCTCCACCCCGCTGTCCTGCAGGAGCTCCTCGTCTCTCAAAAGGGTTTCTTCCAGAAACACGTCCTCGTCCAATTCTTCCTCCTCCTCCTCCGAGGGCTGGAACCTCTTCGAAGGAGGATTGGGAGCAGAGGGCGGACCTCCAAAACGCCGTTTGCCCTCCATGATATCGATCTTTCCAAGGGTTTGTCCTTACCCTTGCTCCCCCGTATCTCTTCGTGTATGTAAACGTGATAGAAGACGAGAAGGAAATGGGTAATGGAAGGCTCCTGGACTGGACTGGACTGGGGCTATAACCTACTTTGAATGGCCCATGGCGTACCAGCATGAGGACAAGCGAGTAACAACTATTCCTGCAATGGTTTTCCCGCCATTTTAGACATCTTATAAATTGATGTGACCATCTAGTATCTTTTTTTTTCTCATCTAATATTCATCTTAGGAAGTGAGCACCGCAAAATTTAATGTGTGTGCCCTCACGTATACACATTGAGATGTTCACGCACTTCAGTATATACTTTTAAATGCCGCAGTGATTAATGCTATTGTTTGTCAGGTTGTTGTAGTAATGTTATTATCTATTTGTAACGTTTATTAATGTTGTATGTCAACACTCTATGTTTTAATGGTATCCCGAACCAATGACCCATTAAAAATGGATGAATTATACGATTTGACATTTGGGTTAAACCTAAAGTTGTATTGGATTGAAAATACTATAGATAATTGAACTTTGTTGTCAATTGACAAATAGATTAGATTGGGGTACCTTTTTTTAGGTGGCAATAAGATATGAGATAGAAAAAACACTTCAAAAGAAAGTGACACCTCGATCCCATTCATTATATTATTCATTGTCATTCCCCTCCTCTCCTCCTTATAAAAAAACATATTAAGATTAGGAGGGAGTCGATATCCCTGGTGAAGAAGGAAAAACTTGTAAACCAAGTGTTGCCTTGCTTCATGCTTATGCACACTTCAATGTTGTGTTGTAAGTTTCTCTAACAAATTTGTTACATGTGGTGGGTACTAAATGGCACCCACAAGGAGTTGGGAGTGGAACATTTGAAGTTCATTCTTATAACAATGTATGAGTTTCCTTTTCAAATGAGGTGGTTGGCAATGAGAGTTAATATATCTAATTTTTATCTAATTAGGGTTCGTAATGATATATTGATCCAAACAGTAGGGTAATAAGGCATTAGTGTTTATTGTAATAGTACTTCCTTATTGAGGTTTTATGAAGTTAAACTCTCACCTTGTTCTAGCAAGGACACGAGCAAGGGTTATCTAATGTGAGGTTTGGGTTGTTCTCCAATGGTTCTAGCAAAGAGATTAAAATGGAATCATTAGTTTCAGATGGTTGGGTTTGTTTATGTCATCATGGGATCTGTAGAGACTCTTGTTCTTGTTACAAAGTTTCATTATGGAATAATGTGTCTCTTGTTATATCCTTGCACTATCTTGAAGGTGGTATTCATTTTTGGAAAGTCTATTGTTGGGTAGAAAATCAATTATGGTATTACCATGTACTTTGCCATGGTTAATATAACAAAAACATTTCTCATTATTTGAACATAACAGGTTGTTAATATTGTCAATGGACTATTTGGCTCATATGGTGAAATAAGATGGATATTATGCGAACGGAATGGACTACAGATTACTATATCATTAAGATTTGTGAATATATTAAATGATTGTTAAATAGTGATGAATTATATTTTTAGAGAATGTGCATTATTGTTGCATTTAAAAATAAGTAAAGTTTTGATATTGTAAGTGACAATGTCAATAGTTACATAGTGGTATCAAAGTATGGTTCAGATGTTATTTTGGGTAGAGATGTTCGTTCACTATTAAGATTCAACACAATATTTGGTTTAAACCATGTTAATTTTTGACAAAGTGATTTGCATACTAATTAGCTAAAATAATGATTATAGACATCGAGATTGTTAACACCTACTTTGTTCTACATTGTTTTATTCCTCATTCATTCCTACTTGTCATTTCAAATTTAGTATAAGTTATAAATCTTTAGCATTGTGGTGTTAAAGGTTTAATAGCTTATCTTAAAGGAATTGAAATAATGCTAGATCGAATGAATGAGATGGACTTAGTTTTGTGAGAGGGGGATAAAAGGAATTAGACACATGTTTAAATGATTGCTTGATGACATCACTTGGCTTCAAATCTTTT
>CBVK0100485121.1:0-18876 GCA_900067695.1 Picea abies
TTTGAAAAATACTTGTCCAGGGAAAAAAAAAAAAAAAGTCGATGTGGAAGGAAGATTGGTCGTAGATCGATCCGGCTTCGGGTTTTTCTGCTGGGAAGGGAGAAAATGTTGTGGAAGGGGATTAACTTATCAACTCAATAAACTCGACTACGTTCATAGGTAAGTTAAAATTTCACTCCCATGCTCTCTTTTCGTCCCTTTCGTAAAAGGAATTGGATTGGTAACAGAGTTTATTTTCATATTTTTGTGTTAGTTCTGGACCCTCTGTTAGCACTAGAAAGATGGGTTTTAGTGACCAAACGGATTTTGGCTCGAGGGAACCAGGAGAAGGGTCAGGCTTGGGGCCTATGATTGAGGAGGGCATTACACCAGATGAAAAAGGGGGAGGGAGTTTGGAGGAGGAGGTTGTTGTTGAAGGGTTCATAAACCCTGTAGACTTAGAGGTTGCGACCACAGGGGGAGATTTTTTGGTCGAAGAAACTCGTCTTGAGGCTAGTAAAAAGTATTCTTTAGAATCGGAAAATCCTTATGCTCTAGTAGAGACAGTTTTGGATGAAACTATTTCTTTTTTCAAGGAACTTGAGGATACAGCCAAGATTGGGAACTCTAACCTATTAGAGTAGGCGGTTAACCAAATAGTAGAGGACTCTTTAAAAGAATTACTACCTTCTTATAAAGAAGTGTTAAATACAACCCATTTATAGATCTATTTTGGAGGAAAAACTCTCTTTGGGTCTAGCCCGAAGACAAAAACCGATATTTCGACTGCTATTGTTGGTGGTTGGAGCAATAAAAAGGAGCTTTCGGTGAAGAAAGGGATTATTTTGGGGGGGCTCAAGAAATATTTCTTGCCAATCAAAACCATAAGTGAAAAAAACAAGAAATTAAAATCTAAAGAAGAACTAGTGCAGATTGAAGTCGACCTTGATTTACTTTACTCTGCAAATCCTGGGGGTATTATGAGAGATGAAGATAGAGAGAGGGTGGAAGAGAAAGAGAAGAGGAAGTTAGAACTGTTAAAACAAGATGAGGAGACTTGGAGACAGAAGAGCAGAATTACTTGGTTAAACTCTAGTAATAAAAATACTAAGTTCTTCCATGCCTTCGCCAATTACAAAAAGCAGAGAAACACAATTTGGGAGATAAGGAAGGAGGATGGCTTAGTGGAAACTAAACAGAGGGATTTGGAGAAGGAAGTTGTTTCTTACTTTGAAAAAATGTTTAAATTTCAAGAGGATCTTTCTATTATAAAACAATTGGAAGTTATGTAGACTTACCCTAGACCCTTTTCAGTGGAAGAAGGGAAAACAATTGTTGATCCAGTCTTATTACCTGAGGTATTGTCCACTTTAAAAGGATTTGCTAACTCAAAAAGTCATGGACTTGATGGATGGATAGTTGAATTTTTCTTGGAATTTTTTTATATTTTGGGACAGAATATTCTGGAAGCATTGGACGAATCCAGAATCAAGGGGAAGATAATAGGATCATTGAATGCCACCTTTATAGCACTAATTTCAAAAAGTGATAACCCAGAATCCTTAGATGGATTCAGACCAATCTCTTTATGTAACTTATTGCATAAGGTTATTTAAAAAATTATTGCAATCAGAATCAATGCTTTCCTCTCAAAAGGTATAACTAAGGAGCAGTTTGGATTCCTCGAAAATAGACAAATCAATGAGGCTATAGGTATAGCACAAGAGGCCCTACATAGTATAAAGAATAAGAAATCTAAAGCTATGATCTTAAAACTAGATCTGATAAAAGTATATGCTAGGGTTGACTGGAGTTTCCTAGAAACGACTCACTGGATAATGGGGTGTGTCAGCTCAACAAATTTCTTAGTATTAATCAATGGAAGCCCTACTAGCTTTTTTAGAAGTTCAAGAGGTCTCAGACAAGGTTGTCCTCTTTCTCCATTATTGTTTTTACTTATAGTAGAAGGACTTAGCAGAATACTAAAGAAGCTTGCGGAGGAAGACAAAATCAAAGGAGTTGCAGTAGCGAAAGGGATTAGAATTATTCATCTACTTTTTGTAGATGATATTATTCTATTGGGTAGAGGATCTTTGACAAAATGGGGAATGTTTAAGGAGACACTCGACTTATTTGGCAATGCAATTGGAATGGCTTACAATGCACACAAGTCACAATTTTTGGAAGCAGATTGGACTACAGAGGAGTTAACTCCCTTGAAGGAATTACTACCTTAGGAGGTAAAACCTTTAGATGATGGCTTTAAATACTTGGTTTTTTTCCTAAAACCAAATTGCTATGTGATTAATGACTGGCGATGGTTGATTAAAAAAGTGGAAAAAAAAATTCAAGTTGGTGTCATAGATGGCTTACATTGGGAGGAAGGTATATTTTGATAAATTTGGTATTGGAAAGCATTTTAGTGTACTGGTTGTCTATGGCAAAGATACCGAAAAGCATGTTGAATAGAATTAGGAGGATGTTTAGTTTCCTGTGGTTGGGAAACAAAGAGACATAAAGTTTCCATTTGGTAAGCTGGGACAGGATTGCAAAACCTAAGAAGTGCAGAGGATGGGGCTTTAAAAATATTTTCAGTTTTGGTAAAGCACTGGCTGCAAAAAGCCTGTAAAGGAGTTTGTTTGGTAATGCGTTGTGGCATGAAGTAATTCTTAAAAAATATTTAAAAAGACTTTTTGTGAATGAATGGCTTAGAAAAGGGAATTCAAATGTGAAAGGTATGTCAAATTGTTGGAAAACACTTTATGATTCTCTGTCTATTATCACTGATTGGTTAGCATGGAAGCCTGGAAATGGAAAGGATATTAGAGTTGGTTTGGATCCTCTAATAGGATCTCATGATTACTACAAATTGTCTGAGGATTTGATTTCCTTACTACACTCAAAAGGTATTTTCACTCTAGACCAGGTAATTTCTGTTGACTCTGGGTTGGCATACAGTTTTAATTGGAAGAATACAGATTCTCTTGAACTGGAATGGGAGAACTATGTGAGGGGACTAAAACTCTCAGGCTTTGCCTTATCTGATTAAAGAGATAAAATTGTTTGGTCTTGGAACAATAAGTTAGAGAAAGTCTCTGCAAAACAAGCTTATGAGGTGCAATTTCTAGAGAATATGGAAGATGATCAAAATCAACGGATGATTAATGTATGGAATTGACAGATCCCATTGAGGATTAAACTATTTTGTTGGCTGATGATAGAAAATAGAATTCTAACCTGGGATAATCTGATAAAAAAGGGGTTTGTTGGTCCTAGTAGATGCTTCCTATGTGGAGAGGAAGAGGAAACAATTAATCATTTAATGGTTATTTGTCCATTCACAAAAGAAGTTTGGAAATATCTACTAAAAGTTCATAAGTCTAAAAAAAAGTGGGAGGGTGGACAACTCAGTTAAAGTTTTCAGATTTGGATTAAGAAAAAGGACAATTGGTCGGAATTACTTTGTTATATCTGTTGGAAAATTTGGAGATAGAGAAATCTAATTATTTTTTAGAATCATCCACTATCTGTTCATAATGTAATCAATCGAGTTTTGCTTGATTTGGGTGAATTTAACAAAACTGTTACTATCCATTCTCAAGGAGTAGTTCGTCTTCCTGTGCTAGAAACAAATTTGGCAGTTGGTTTTTTTTATGGGGCTTCACAAAATGGAGGAGAAAAATGTGGTGCGGGTGCAGTGCTAAAATGTCCAGAGAGAGGTATATTTAGTATTAAAATGAACTGTGGCATGGGAACAAATACTAGAGGAGAACTCCTGGCACTGTGGAGTCTTTTGTATTTTGTTTTTCATAAGCAAGTTATTTGTCTACAATTGGTTGGAGATTCCAAAGTAATTGCTGACTGGTTTTTTTATCAAAACAACTTGCAGGTGATTTCATTACAGTCTTGGATAACCAAAATCCGTCAGATGAGTGGAAGAATCCAGCACTTAAAAATACAACACATTTACAGGGAATTCAATAGGGAAGCAGATCAACTATCAAAACAGACTTTGCTTATGGAGGAAGAAATTTTATTTTTTGCCAAAAGAATGGGAAAACAAGTTGGAAGCTTTGAAAAAGTAACTGAATACTAAATCCAGTTTTCATGATTAAGTGTTGATCAGCAATGTAATAGATATGTAATATTTTTGGCTTTTTGTATTTTTGTAAAAAGTATATGTGAAAGACAATTATAAATAGAAAAGTGGGATCTGTAAAAAAATAACAGAAAGAATATTATTCTCTAAACAGAATTTTTTAAAGTTTATTTTATATATTTAATATAAGATATTTTTCCATACTTAAAAAATGATTTCCATTGCAACTTACAGCATTTTCCATGCAATTCCCAAATTTCATACAGCATAATAATTTTCATCCTTATTAAACCTAATAATCTCCAATCAGAATAATATACAATAAAATTTATATTTCAACCTCCATCCATAATAAATAGTTGGTGATTTCTTCTGTATGGTTCTCGACGAGTTCCATTTGCCTTAAACATTAAAAGCTACTAATCGTTAAGGCCAGACTCCATCCCATAGTCACTAGAGTTGACCCGAGTCAAGACTCGTTTTGGTTGGACAATCAAATTTCAGTCTAGACTGGGCAAATACTCATGAGTTAACCTGGGTAAAGACTTGGCACCATGCAAAATACAAAAGTATAGATTTTTAAGAAAAAAAAAAAAAAGTTTTTAAGCATATTTACCTTGACAAGCTTGTGTTATCAGTGATCACTATCAAAGTATCAGGATGAAATTTGATTTGTCTATTCAATAATCAATGAAGTAGTAACGTTGCAAAAAAATTACACAGTTAATAGCAATGTCCATCATCATTGATGATAGTTCAAGATGTCACAGGAGACACTGCTCATTAAAATTGGACCAGTTGATTTTTCCAGATGCTATGTAACACAATTATCAACCCTGCTACTCAGAGCAAAGAATGTAGTCATGATGTAATCATAAAACCCTTGTATTGATGCTTTGTTAGCCTTAAATTAACAATTCAATTATAAGAATCTGTTAACGGCCTTGGACCAACCTTAAACGATTGCATTACTGATCCAAAATTAGAATTGCAGAAAAACGAATTCCCAAGTGATCAACATCCCAGTGACTGCGCACTCGTCCCATGTTACCTATGCAGTATAGATTTCTAGCAATCTGTACTGGGAAAACTCATCCTACGTTACCTATTCAGATATAGATTTTAATAATTTGTACTTGGAACTCCCGACGTCTGCCAACTAAAAAAGTTGGTAAAGCATTTATTGCAATACAACACTACAACAGTTTGGATGAAGTTTGGATGAATATGTGTAGATATTGAATA
Source organism: Picea abies (assembly GCA_900067695.1). NCBI lineage: Eukaryota > Viridiplantae > Streptophyta > Pinopsida > Pinales > Pinaceae > Picea > Picea abies. Next base: position 5,324 of record CBVK0100485121.1, read on the forward strand.
GATGTAGTATAAATGTTCTATGTTTTGGATTTTTTGGGGGTATTTTTTCTGGCCATTTTTACTCAAAATGTAAAAATTTGATCAGGAGTTATTGGAATTGTATATTTGAGTTGAGTCTGTACAATTTATGTGGTTCAGAGTTTTTCCAAACGTTTAATTTATTTATACATTTGTAAATGCAATTTAAACAACAAAAAATTGCAATTTCGTCAAAAATTGTATAACCAAATTCCAATGATGATTGCCAAAAAAAAATTCCAAAACATAAAACATTTATAACACATAAAAAAATTGCAATTTCACCAAAAATTGTATAACGAAAGTCCAATGATGATTGCCAAAAAAAATTCCAAAACATAAAACATTTATAACACATATGATACCCAAATCCCTAAATCCCTGCAGAGTTCAATAAACATAAGACCCCACATAATTTCTGAAAAAAAAGATAGAGGCCAATTATCCTCCAATCTAAGTGAGCAAATAATCATCAATATATTTTATAATTTCATTTTAATATGAAAACCATACAGTGGTTTTTATTTCTAAATATGATATTTGTGATCATAAATGAAATGATCGTACTGGGCAACTAATCGACAAGGGTCGCAAAAAGATTAAATTGTAATTTTTAAATATGATGTTTATGATCATAAATGAACTCGACAACTAATCGACAAGGGTCCCAAAAAGATAAAATCGGCCAATCTTAGCGGGGCGTTACTGAAACGAAATAATCCTTTCATTGATTGCACAGGGATTAATTCAATTAATCGGGAGATTATTTCCTCTATGTTTGTGATATCTAAGTTTCCAATTAATTGAACATAAAACACTTGGAAAAGGAGTGAGGTGGGACTAACACGTCATGATTAAGAGTATACACTCTACTGTTAGATTTTATAATTTCTCAACCTTTTGGATGTGGGGTTGGCCTAACAGATCATGATTAAGAGTAACAGTGTTCCTGTTGAATTCGATATTTCTTAACCTTTATTTTGCGTAGAATTCTCTCATGAAAGTTATCAACAGAGACTTTCCTCACTCCTGTTCTCTCCCTTGATCCTGTTCGACCAGATTGCCACAAGCTTGGATCTGCTTGCTTGGGGTATTTTCAGCCTTATGAAAATTTCATACCATCTTTAGTCATTACTTGATTTTATCAAATTGCATGGCACCTTTATTGTGTGTAACACGGTTTGGTCAGTGTTGGCTTTGTACTTCAATGGTGGAGCTGGCTTATTTCAGATGGCTGCAAAAAGAAACTGAAGGGGTTATAGTAGACCGGTTATCAACTTAGCTGTACACCCGTCTCAAGCCTTTCCTGAATGAAGATGGAGAGATGGATTGAGAGGTGTTTGGACTTTCAATTCCAGCTCCTTCTTGGACTCTACTCCTGCAAGATTTACAAGGACCTGCAACAGCGTTTAAAGGCCGGTGTGACGCTGAGTGGTCACTGGACCCTCCGCCTCAGATGCAGTCAGTGATCTCAGATGACTCAGCAGCCTTGCTGCAACTAATGTACCTCTACATTGTGTGCTATGTTAAAGCTTTCACCAATTGCATACGTTACAGTTGCATGAGTTCAGTGTTATCACCAAGAACTGGAACAGAGAGGCTCATATGACTACTAGAATCTGGGTCTCTATTTCAGACCTCTTCAGTGGTCAATTTCAGTCTTATGTATCTTTTCTTTTCAGTTACACTTTGTAAACTTTGTAAATGAGCTTTATAAATTTCATGTTTCGGTACAAGTAGAATTCTTATTTTTTCCCCAATACCCTAACACAAAGCAAACAGGTCAAATACAATATTCCTAGGAGAATAAAAACCGCACCCCACATTCAAGGGTCCAGAGTGCTTGCTGAATTCTAAGCATTCATTACAAAAGCTCCATAAACAGCAATATAGTCATAAAAAAAACTGGAGCTCAAGCTAAACTTCAGAAACAAACTTCTAATTGTATTGAATTCTTTGCCAATACGATGCACTTAGGTCATGACACCAGATGCCAGAATTATCTTTGGTATAAAAAGGAAATCTCAGTCCTCAAACCAATCTGAAAGAACAAAAAAATATAAATAACTTGTGGACTTTGACCAAATAGCAAGGATGCCCTTGTCTAAGGTTCCCTGCTGTCATTGATGCATTAGTATGATACAGTACACAATAGTATGACCAACCTACCATTCTAAGACCAAAAAATAACTAAACCAAAAAAGATTCAATTTTTGGAGTGCTGCTGATATGAGCTCTGTAAGGCAGTCCTTGCTGATTGATCATATTTAACTTTAACGTCCATGTCAGATGTGACATAGCCCCCTAGTTCTGATCTTTTGAGTCAGTTCTTTCTTGGGTCCTTTCTGAGCTCAATAGCTGTTAATATAATAATTTAATGTATTACAATGCATAATGTGCACGGTAAAGAAAAATCATGTCCGCTAAGAAGTCGACATTTTTCCAACTGCTCTGAAAAATTTCTTACAAAACAGAAACATGGTTTAACCCGATACATATAATTTGATGTAAAACCAAGGCTACAAGAACTATTATATGTTCAGAAACTACAAGCTCGAGGCCAAAGAACCCCACTTTTGACATCCTTGTAGCTAATACATCGAGTCTCTTGAAAGGCAACCTGGCATGATTTACAATTACAGACATGCAACAGCTCACAATCTACCAGTTGTGCTTCTGTCCTTATTGCTTACATCATCGTTGTCTTGGAGACCGTGTATATGAATGAAGAGGAGAACCATTCTGTTTAGGATGGCCTGGAGAGCGATAGGCCATGTTTTGAGGGTTGTAGTTTGAATTTCTATTTCCATTTCCATTGGCAGGTGACTTCATATTTCCAGGTCCATCTTGACGATACTTTGATATGTCTTTAATAGATTGAATCACTTCCAATTTCTCAACAACTTCATTCATGCGAGGCCTTTGTTTTGCTTCTGTACTGAGACAATGTAGAGCAAGAATGGCTGCTTTGTAAGCCCCCTTTGATGGATAATGCCCATCCAATCGGGTGTCCATAACACGAAACAATTTCCGTTTATCATTCAAATAAGGTTTGAGCCATTCCACTAATTTATGTTGTCCAGCAGGCCGGTTTACATCTATAGCACGATGGCCTGATAACATTTCCAGTAAGACAACTCCAAAACCATACACATCACTCTTGGCTGTCAGATGGCCTGTTGAAATAGAAAAATACAGTGTGTCAATTTTCAATGTAAAGACCGAATTTCTTTGAATGAGACGTGATTAAAAGTTGTAAATATAAAAGACAAGAAGAGCAATCCAAATCATGTTAAATAGGTAACATAATATTACAACACAGTTAAGCAAGCTAGGCCTTCAAAAACTTAGAACGATGCCAATCTAGATATGGCTCAAAACTATGTAACTTTATTACCTGTAGCCATATATTCAGGAGCAGCATAACCATATGTCCCCATGATCCTTGTAGAGACATGTGTGTCACTTCCTGTTGGACCATCCTTGGCTAGTCCGAAGTCAGAAAGCTTCGCACTATAATTCTGCATTATGTTAGATAATGACATCAGGCTAAAGATACTTCCAGTTAACCAGAATCGAAAAGCTCAGAGCACCAACTTAGGCTTTTAGTAAAACATTTAACAAATAACAGAGGCCGTGTATGATTCACATACCGAATCAAGTAGTATGTTTGAGGTCTTGAAATCACGATATATAACTTGTGGTTTTGCATCATGCAGAAATGCAAGTCCCCTTGCAGCACCAAGGGCTATCCTGATCCTAATAGCCCAGGAAAGAGGCTGGTAATATGAACCTCCTGCAAAATAGGATAAAACTTTAGGTCACTTTTAAACTAGCAATAGATCAGCAACGAAGTAGATTAACCTTCTTAAAATGCTATATTCATCTTAACAAGATGAATCGTTCAGTTGCTGAACTGATGCAACAACATGCTTTTTTTGGAAGGATTTATATATTTGTTTTCAAGGACCTGCTTTTCACAAACAGATAAAAGCAGAATTGTATATTTAGATAGGTGCTAATAATCAGACGACGACAGTAATAACTCATTATATTTAAAAGTCTGTTTTCTTAGGAGCTATTTTTAGGAAAAAACCAGGTAAAGTTCCCCATTTAATTAGAGATGTATGGTATGAAGTTTGGAGTTATGGAAGAGCACTATCTCAATTTTTTGAGTGTGTGGTTCCAGGAATCCAGGAATTGAGGTATTGGTTGAATAATATGATTTACAGTGTTCCTTCTGTTATTTTAGTTGAATTATATGATTTATAGTGTTCCTTTTGTTATTTTAGTTGATAATTTTTCCAGTTTTCCATTGCATTGTGGTGTCAGAACAGGTTCTGATTTTAGTGAGCAGAAACAGAGAGGACAAAAGTTTTGAGCTTTGCTAAACAAAATCTTCTGAAAAAATAACAAGATGGCACCAAATGAATATTCTACTTGAGGAGTCAGTGCTTTGAAGATAGGATTGATTCTAGGCAACAAACTTTAGATAACCTGCATAATATGACTGCAATTACTCAGAAAAATGCAAGTAACTCAAGTCCATCAACAGCTAGGGGTGGTACAAGTAGTAAGGGAGGTACATCATCAGCACCAAGCTCATCAACAAGGGTCTTTGGAGAAGTATTACAACAGCTAGGGGTGGTACAAGTAGTAAGGGAGGTACATCATCAGCACCAAGCTCATCAACAAGGGTCTTTGGAGAAGTATTAAAACTAGGAAATAATTGCCCAAATATGATGGCAATCTAAAGCCTGAAACCTTACATTATTGGATTTTATCTATAGCAAAGCTCTTTAATAAAAAATTTCATAAATATGTTTCTTTACTCTATTAAAATAAATCTTATAGTATGGAGGGTATATTACATAAAAAGGGACAACATATAGGCTATCTAGTGTCACCACAACGTAAATCGGGGGCTAGTAAATACTGTGCCACAAATCAAAAGCCAGGAACCTAAAAAGCCTCAGAATCCAAACAGGCACGAACCAAAACTTTTCCTTTACAATGGTTAGGAAATCATGCAAGTGAAAAGCATGAGTCTGATAGAAAAATCAAATGTGAAACCATCACTTTACAAACTCTCAGGTAGCATGCAAGGGAGAAGCATGTGCCTGGGCCAAGAAACCAAATAGATCTATCCCCCAAAGACTGCCAAATGGGAGTGAAAAGGAAAAAACACCTTCAAAGCACCATGAAAGAAATCACCAAGATTCATGGCAAATCAAGCAAACCCTAGGATTCAGAGAAACCCAGAATGGGCTGCAACAAGCCCTTCAGATAACCATGATGGCTAAACAACATACAGCCCCCATTTAAAGCAACTTGAGGCTGCATGAGTATGGAGACCTCAAGCTCCATCCAGAGCAGAGCCTTAGGTTGGATGCAATGTGGTTTCAGTGTGTTTTGTAGATGAAGTATAGCATGAAATTTTCCCTGTGACAGTTTGTCATACACCATTGAGAAGACCATAGCACCATGATTGAAGTATAGTGCAAAATGTAAGAGCTTATGCATATTCTTTTGCGAGAAATTGTTTACAATGCAATTGTCAAAGAAGCTAAATAACGTTATCTTCATTTTGCCAAAAATATGTATGAAGACAAGAGAACTTTTGAAAAGGATGACCTACCAAAAGGATATTCAAAGATATATTATAATAGTACAAAGAGCTTTGGCCAAGAGAATGTCTGATTGGGTTACCTTTCCCCAGAGAAAGGTATCTCATAATATAATTTATTTGATTCCAGGCTCCTTAACAAAGAAAGCCACCTACTGAAATTCTCCGCTGGAACAAAAAGCAACAAGAAGAAAGGTGAAGAAACTTTTTTAACAAATGTCACATTAGACAGACACCAGTGTCCCTAGCTCCTTAGAAACATGGGGCATGGCACACATGTTCTGATTCAAAAGCACCTAATCAAATCAGTATCAGAAACAATTTCCCTATACCAAACATAGATCCCATGGATGGATTTCAAGGATCGAGATGCTTCTCTGAGATAAATTTAAGAAGTAGCTACCACCAAATTCTAATCAAGGAAGGGTATGAATAGAATGCATGCTTTCGTACGAAGTACGGCCTATACAAAAGGATAGTGATGCCATATTGTCTTGTAAATGCACCTAGTACCTCTATGTGACTTATAAATGAAGAACTCCGTCCATTTATTGGCGGGGTTTATTATGTTGTTTGTAATTCTGGAAATAAACTGTGTAAGGAGTTTTTGAAACGTCCAACGTTTCGAGTGGACACTCCACCCATCATCAGGGACTATTGAAGCAATAAGTATGAAAAGAGTGCTGGGGTAGGGGGCTATATAAAGGTGAAGATAATATGACCGTTGGGGAAAAGGATAGACATAGTTATAACCATTGTGAAAAAAGAGAGTTATTTTGAGAGTTATTTTGTTATTATTAATAAGGTAAAAGCAAATAACAAAAGGTTAAATTTTAAAGCTAAGAGAATAGTTAATCAATAATAAGTATTAAATAATAATATAGTTAATCAAATATAATTATTAAATAATGATATAGTTAATAATAGTTAATAATTATTATTAAATAATAATATAGTTAATAATAATTAATTAATTGAAATTAGTTAGAGGCTAGGAATTGAAATATAATTGAAAAAGAGAGTTATTTTGTTAATATTAATTAATGTATAAAAGGTCAAATTATAAACTAAGATGATAGTTGATAAATACTAATTGTTAAATAATAATATAATTAAGAGTAATTAATTGTTGGAATTCGTTAGAGCCTAGAGGTTAGGTATTGATGACAAAAAAGAGTAATTAAAAATAATTAAAAAATTTAGGATTTAGGAAGGTAGAAAATCGGTTTAAAAGGTTACGTGTGTGAATAGATGAAAAGTTGAATAATAAATTTAAAAGAATGGTTTATTATTTTGGATGATGTTTTGATTTATGTTTAAACTCAAGAGGAACCCTTGATGCATCTACAAGGTTTGTTTGACTAATCGCAAGAGAAACAATTGATTTGAATATAAATTTGGGGCAAAGCATGTTTTTCCAAAGCAAGTTGGAATACCTTGGACATATGAATAAAGAAATTGATTAGAATTCGACCTGAGTAAAGTGAAGGAAAATATGGAGTGGCCAACTCCAAACAATGCAACTGAGGTATGATGTTTACATGGAGTCGTGAATTTTCATTGAAAGTTCATCCAAAAATTTAGCAAGACCGTTGTACCTCTGTCCACTTTATTGAATTATTGAAAGTAAATAAGAACTTTTTGTGGACAAAGGCAACTAAAAAAATTTCCAAACCCTCAAAAGCTGTGTGGCAGAAACTATAATGTTAGCTTTTCTAGAGTTTAACAAATCTTTTGAAGTTGGATGTGACGGATCAGGTTTGCATATAGCATACCACAATGAAAAGTTTAATGAAGCAAAGAAGAAATACTGCACTTATATGCAATTACACATATGCTGCATCGTTGGAGGCATTGTTTCATGTCAAGAAGTTAAATGCTTGAAAAAAAAAGCTTCAAAGTATTTGCAAACTTGAGATAGGTATGATGCTTGCCATGACAAATAGTTAAATTATTTTCAAAGTTTCAATTTTGTAATCAAGCACAAGGCAGGTAAAATAAATGTGATTGCAGATGCACTAAGCCAACAAAGAACGCTGCTGATAACTATGACTGGTGAGGTGGTGGGTTCTGAGCACCTGAAATATGCTTATGAGGATGATCTAGACTTCCGAGCAACTTATGGCTCTTGAAAGAACGGACTCCATGGTATGGAAGTACCTTCTTGTACTATATACTATATAGTGCAGGATGGATTTTTATTTTGTGGGAAGCAACCGAGCGTACTCCTAAAGGAACCTTTAGGGCATCAATTATACATGAAGATCCTGTTGGAGGTCTTGGTAGACATCTGGGAGGTACAAAACCCTCAAACTGTTGGAAGAACATCATTATTGCCAGGCATGGCTAAAGACATGGCTTGGTATGTGGATACATGTCACATTTGTCAAGTTTACCGGGGCAAGCATCCTAATATTACCAACCATTACCAGTACGAAATAAACCATGGCAACACATAATTATGGACTCGGGGTTGGATGCACTGCAAACTCAATGGGGTAATAACACTATTCTTCTTGTTGTTGAACGCTTTTCTAAAATGGTGCATTCTAAAGATTGAACCAAGCATGCAGATGAATCACAACCGGAAACAATGCTTATCTTTTGGACACGCCAGAAGAATTGGATATCTCTCCTCTTATTAATATTGTTATTAATATTGTTGATCTTTATGTCCCCGAGGTGTAGGACAGTCGGTGATGGAGTGTGCTGTTAAGGCACTCCGTGATGTTAAAATCACCGGTTTGAAACCTGCGGGGACAAAAAATACAGCCATGTTAAGGGTTGGTGTGGCTCAGGTCAGGTGCGATACCCGGATGATTTTGACAGCTTAGATGCCCCTGAGTCGCAGTTTCTCAGCCACAGGCTAGTCCCGCAGGTCACAGACAAACTAGCAAACAAAAAAAAATATTGTTGATCTTTATGTTACACATGGAAAATGTGGATCAAAGTGAACATGTATCAATGGGTAAAGGGTTTTCCTAAAAATCTATTTGAGAGAATTGGGAGAATTCTGGAGATGGAGGGGACTGCAGTACTATTGTGGCAAGGATCAAAGGAAAAGTTCTTTGTCCATGGGAAGACCCTCCCAATAGCTGATACTACACAGGTAACTGAGGCTGAACTAGAGAGACTGGCACCTGAATCCCTGGAAAATTTTCCTCAGAAAAATACGTTCTGTATTGAAGACTGAACCAGAAAGGTTTGAACTTTGATGCGCAAGCATGCTTTTCCGAGAAGGATTTATACAGTTTTTTAGGGATCTGTTTTTGACAAGCAGACCAAAGCAGAATTTCGTTTTTAGACAGATGGAAGTATGTTTTTAAAAGAAGCTATTCTGGGAAATTGTTGTGCAAAGCTGCATATCTAAAGGGCTGACACCTATTCGTTTGGGAGACAAAATGGATATACGGAGGTATTGAATGAATTTGGGATTTGTGTAAGAATGCTATCTCAATTTATTGTGAATGTATGTGGCTCCGAGAAGCTGGGTGTTATGTTCTTGGTTAAATTATTTTATTTATAATGTTCTTTTCTTATTTGAATTACTGTTTTTCCTGTTTTTTCCTTGCATTATGAAGCCTGAGACAACAGAAAGGAAAATCAGTGGCTAGCAGTAAGTGGTTGAACATGTCAACTGCAGGTTCATTTTTTGACGAGCATGCTCACTGCAGACCTCAATGAATCAATCAAGTAGAAAACTGTTGGCTCCAGGTCCAAATTAAAAGTTGGTATGTGCACTAAGAACCAACGTAGTCAATTGACCCAAAGATTGAAATTTGGAAGCTTCAAATGCAAAGTAGGTTTACTGCATCTTTGGCTAAGAATCCTGACCAAAAAAATTGGGGTCTCTCAGGAAATACCTCGCACCTAACCATGAATCACAAAACAGTTGACTGCATATGATTCAATGCATGTGAGGCAAAAAGTAGTCCTTCATATGAGATCCGTAACGAAACCTAAAAGATCAAATAAACCCAGGGTGTAGAGATATCAGGATGGTTCTTGCCTTAATTTGCAACTGTTGCACATAAACGTTGCAGTAGGACAAACTTCATCTGAATCAATCCAGACTCATTTCTACATTCTAACAAAAGAAGCATGCCATCACATGTTTTCTTGTTTTCCCTCGACAAATTAGCAATTAGTATTTGATTTTGAGTTGGTGAAGTTCAGGGCTCAAACATAACTCCGGGCTTATTAAGCACCGAGGATTGGGAGATCAATTAGTACTGGACTTTTCCTTAGCTTATTGTCTTCACCAAAGAAACATAAGTATTTCATGAAATATATGCACTCATCAACAAGAGACATGTAAAGTCAGCAGTACTTACTTCTAAAGAGATGGTTCTCCAAACTCCCCTTTGGCATAAACTCATACACCAAGAGAAGATGATCATCCTCAGTGCAGTATCCTACGAGCTTCACAAGATTGGGGTGCGAGAGTTGCCCCAAATAGTTCACTTCAGCCTATCAACAAACCCCACAAAAACCAAAAAGGAATCAAGTTACACCTAATCCCAAGTTCTTATTCAACATACAACCTGGAAATAGAAAAATATACAGATTTGGCAGAGAAAGTTGCCCCAAATAGTTCACTTCAGCCTACCAACAAGCCCCACAAAAACTAAAAAGAATTCAAGTTACACCTAATCCCAAATTCTTATTAACATAAAAACTTGAATCAGAAAAATATACATTCACACAAAATGGCCATTAAGGTGTGTATGTTCGTGTGTGTGGATTCTCACCAGCCATTCATCGCGGCCCTGCAAGCTCTCCTGGTTCAGTTTCTTCACGGCAATAACCATACCAGTGCCCGGCTTTGCTGCCATGAATCCATGTTCATCAATCCATCCCTTAAAAACAGACCCAAATCCCCCTTGACCCAGAACGCTATCAGGGCGAAAGTTCCTGGTTGCACTCTTGAGATCATTGAAGCTGAAAGCCTTCAAATTCGCCGATGGCAGGATACGACCTTCGGGCCTTGGAGTCGATGGGTAGCTTTCGTTAATCGTCGTACCGCTCAAAGACGAAATAGTCTGTGTAGAAGGCGAGGAGAATATGGTATCTCTGCTACTGGGTTTCGATTCCCCTGCAATCATAAAATCATGGAATCGCTTCAAAAAAGGCCAACTTTTCCTTATTGAAAAATGAGATCCTGAATGACATGGAGAACCCGAAGACTTACCAGAGCCGGATGGAGCAGTGTCGACATGATTGTCAGATATCAGAGACGTCCCCCAACAATTTCCCATGTGTAGTTTTCCTATTCAGATGGCTTCCCAGATCACATCTTCCTTAAAAGGACAAGTTTGGGCAGATGAGTACCAAACAAATCCGTCAAAACAAAGGAAAAACAGAAAATTTTGCAGGATATGAGGGAGCAGAATATAAATTGCGAGGCTGCAGTTCAATGAGTCAAGACTGCATCGGCACAACTTCCTCCAAAATGATACCACATGCATCCGGACAGGAGCCCTGGCGAATAAGGGCGACCGTGAAGCAGATTTATGGCATTGCAGAGAAAATGGTAGTTGGGCTAAAAAGAGGGCATTTGGCATGGCATTGGGTAGGCACAAGTACATGGAGGGAGGAGGGATAAGACTGTGGCCTCTGACAGACTTTGACTTCCAAAAGGTGTTGATTTGCCTCTGGTCACATGGCATAAAACAGTGACTTTTATTTTGTCTGCTATGCAGACCCCTTTGTTTGTTCACACGCAATGCCCATGGACCAGGATCAGTCATGGTGTGGTAGAAATTCGGACTGGCTAAACTCGGTCCGCTTGGATGGCCCTCGCGGGTTCAGTCAACCTAGTAAGGTCTTGAACAACATTTTATATCCCAATAGGCTTGATTGATCGGGTCAAAATAGGATGCTATAATTCTTCTTACTAGCGTTTATTCTAGTATTTTTATAACTCGCAGAGAGATTTGTGTTTGTGGAGAGATATGTTTGCCTTTTGGAAACCTGTTTGGGAAAGGAGGTTGTTATTGTTGTTTTACATTTGTAAAACTTCTTGATTGAGGAGAAGAAGAAGTTTTAGGGTTTGTTTGATCGGTCAAAGTAAAGTATGGTGTGTTATTAATGATTTTTCTAAGGTTTAAATTTTACAAATTATATGTTTTCTTCTCATAAAAGAATGTGATTTGAATGTTGTAAATATTTTTAAGGTGGGTAAGAAAATTGTTTAGGATTTGTTCAATCGGTTAAAATATGTAGCTATTAAGAGTTAAGTCTCTCACCAAGCTTTGGAGGCTTCTTCATCCGGCAACATAAGGTGCTAGTAATGCTTTCATTTGATATCAATTTGTTGTAAATACTCCTTAGAATGAAAAAGGGGTTTTGGAGGCAAGTTTGATTGGTTAGAGTGTTATTAATGTTCTCATGAAGTGTTCAAAGATTAAGTATAAATATGTTTTCTTCACTAAAACACTTTGATTGGAATGTAGTAAGTTGGTTATATTAATTGTAATACTCTGAGATTGGGGAAGAGAAGCTTTGGGGCCTTGTACGACCTATCAACACTAGGTGTTATTAATGTTTTCATTGGGGCTCAAAGTGTTATGAGCAAGATGTTTGTGCTTTGTGGGCCACTTATGCTTGTGATAATGTTTGCCAATTGGAATGACTTTTTAACTAATAGAATCTGATTTTGATGTTGCAAGTTAATGCATTAGTTGTTATGTTTTGAGATTAGGGAAGGGAAACTTTTGAAATTAATTAGTTGTGGCTTTATGGTACAAGTACTCATGTTAATATGACAGTATTTTCCTAAGCTTTTGGGATGAAGTAGTTGTGGCTTTATTAATGTTTCCATGGGGACTCAAGTCTCATGAGTTGTTTGTTCTTTGTGGGATGCTTATGCTTGAGATAATGTTTGTAAATTGGGTGGCTTCTTAACTAAAAGAATTTGATTTGAATGTTGCATGTTCACCACATTAATTGTTATGCTTTTAGATAGGGGAATGGGAGCTTTCGAAATTAAGTACTTATGTTTTTAGGGTACAAGTACTCGTGTTAACATGATAGCATCCTCCAAAGCTTTTGGGCTCCAGTGGTTGTGGCTTTAGGGTACAAGTACTTGTGTTAATATAGTAGTATCCTCCTTCATCTTAGTAAGACATCACTTAGAGGTGTGCATGTCTTTTATGTATATCCTTCCTTGGTATTGTTGTCTTTGTGATGTATTTTTATTTACACAAGGTTACTAAAAACAAGTGGCATATTCTTGTTGAGCATTTTGTGGATATGACTATCATAACAATTCTTAAGACACACAACACTATCTAAACTAACATAGGCTAATTTAACTATAGGGTTTATATGCTCCTCAAAGGTTTGATAAGCACTTAAAGTTTTTCAAGTTTAAAGTTGCAGATTTTGAATTCCAATATTTGTTACACTAGTGATATGTGCACACTCACAAAGTTTAGATATGCATTCTCAAACTTTGCAACCTTGAATACATAGCAAATCAACAATTAAATAAATATATGCCAATGTCCAAATTTAATGTACTCAAAAATCAATTTAATATACCCACAAACACACATGCAATCCACCCACTTCCATTTGAGTATGCCCCTCACTTCTCTCAATGCAATAACCCTCTTTAAAAGATCTAATAAAATTACCCAAAAGTATATGAATGATAAAAAAACTCAAAATCATTTTTTATCTTATAGAGCAAATATGCAAGAGATCGAAAGCCACCCCTCACTTCTCTCAATGCAATAATTATCCTTAAAAAAATTAATAAAATCACTGAAAATGAATATACATATCCTACTCCTTTGGATTTGAACTTATGATGATGATGATGATTAACGTCCACTAAGACCTAATTGGTCTATCAGACCTTAAGAGGGTAAGTGATTACTTGTGACTCTTTAGAATTTTGTTT
>CBVK0100485122.1:0-18874 GCA_900067695.1 Picea abies
ATATTACATTAGTAATGTTAGTTTATTTATGTCAGCTTTATTCCATTAGTTGTAATTATACCTCCTAGTCTCCTATATATACCAATGAGAAATTTTCACTTGGAATCATCTTGTACTTGAACATTTAAGTTGGGTAAAAGGAGGTTGCCCCCTCGAAGAGGCTTATTATCTAAAATTATCTCTTTTTCAAGGCGTTGAGTACTTTTTTTGAGGTCTTTCTATGTTATATTGATATTTGGTTCTTAACAGGAATTGTCAATGAAATCTCAGAGAATAAAATATAAACAATACGCAGAGGGTAGTTGTTTAGAAGAAATTCAATCAAGGCAAAAAAAATCAGTCACAAGAAGCGTAGAACCAATCGCTCAACCATGAACCAATCAACGTAAAAAATCCCATCACAAGAAAGCGTAATGACCATCACTCAACCATGAGCAATCAACAGGGGTAGACGAGAGAGAAAACACTCCTTCCCTCATCATCCACGCATAGAAAAGCAAGGCATTTAGATCCATAGGTCTATTAACACCGAAGCGATGACCGTAGATCAGGCTCCTGGCTGATTGCTTAGGCGTGGACTGATGAGCTAGGGACGAAGGTAAAAATAAACCGCAATTATCACAATCAATAAACCATAGGATGGTTAAGACATGCAAGGATCGAAGACAAGGGAATCAATCAACGAAGAGCTTACGGCTATGGGGGATTCAGTCATTAAATAAACGCTAAGACCATCATTTTCTTTACCCAAGAAAAATACAGAACTAAAAGTGTAAGTATTCTAATAATCTATCATGCAAAATTAAATGGGGTGTATTGTAGCCCAAGTCGCCCACTCTGAGTTGTTGTCCCACGTGCTTTGTGTCGCTCCCGCTTGGTGACCAATGAGACTTCACCGGTACCTCCCAGCTAACGCCAGGGATACTCTTCTTCCCCCTTAGCCCTCCGAGCCGCAAAGGGGCCACACACACTGAACCAGAGATCAGCTAGCTCCCTGCTCACCTCGCAAGGTCGAGCTACCACTCCTCACTGAGATGGGAATCCCAACTCCCATAAGCTAAGTCAGTCAAGTAAAAATTTCTACAGCGTAATTTTACGCATGACAGAAGAGATCCCACATCATTCTCCTCCCTCCATTATATGGAGTTTCAAAGTCAAACAATTTCCCAAAACCCCTTTTAAATTAATTTTCTTACACTCAATTCATAATAATCCTCCCCGTACATGTGTCACCCATCCCCTTCATTCCTCCAAAAACTAATTTCTTTAATTAATTAATTAGCCTTATTTCCCTCACCCACCTAGAGTCATTCCTAGAATCGCTCCTAGGTGTCCCCAAATTCCCTTACAGGTTTTAATGACTTTTCCCATTATTAATTTACTAGTTCAGTTTAAATTAGAAAGTTCTTAAATGGTAAATACCTTACTAAGTTGGACTATCTTCTTTTTCCTAGTGTTTCCCCTTTCTTTGTGTGTTTCCCGCTTTTTCCTAGCTTCCTAATTATTTTAGATTTCCCTCTTTCCCCTTTTTAATTAAACTCAAAAAGGCATGTGCAGAAACTTACCCTTTTTCCCTTTTTCTTTTTAATGAATTAAATTTTTAATTAGTATAATAAAGTAAAACAATTATTTCCCCTTTTTAATTTTTATCCCAAAATATTTTTATAAATCACTTTAATTGCTTACCCCCTCCTTGTCACAAGATTAATGAAGATTATCTTTATTATTTATTTTATATATAGAGAGAGATAAAATTTTACCACCAGCATAATTTAGACCTATACTTTATTTTCCTAGGCTGGGCGAAATTTTATTAGGTGAGATGTTTTAAATCTTCCTTAACACGTTATTCATTTTAAATCCATCTAGGTTTATCCAATTATTAAATAACAACGCGACGTGCCCTTCAGGACGCACCAGGTGCTCCAAGGGTGCCACTCGCCGCTTTCTATTTATCTTGTGCGACATGCCCTTCAGGACGCACTACATTCTCCAAGGGTGCCACTCGCCTCTTTCCATTTTTCTTGCACGACATGCCCTTCAGGATGCGCCACGTGCTCCAAGGGTTCCACTAGCCTCTTAACTGACTTGGTAGACATCAATAACCCATGGAGTCAACACTCCGCCAGATGATCTTGTGGGAGACTAAGGGCCTCTAAGGAATAAGGCCCCTGCCTTATTGCGCGCCCCTTAGAATCATCATGAGCAACTGTCGCAGTCTACGCTCACGGCATTGTGGGTCCTCTCGAACTAGGTAATCGTTAACCTATAGTTAGAGCCACGACGAAAGTGCTAGTAGGTTGTGGCAGGGCTGTTGTCCACACTTCTCCATCAACATCTCTGGTAGTCGAGCGTGACCCCTCTAGTCCACATGTGATTCTGGTCGACAATCTATCGTCTGCCTGCATCATAAACGAATCATGTCAGAAATATATCCATAATCATATCATCTAATCAGATGCACTAATATCACATATAAAACAATCAAACCTAGTTCACTCCCCGACTCGATCTGGAATCCAAGGGGTTCCATCGATGCCTCTGCATCCTCGAGGTCCAAAATCCTGCGCACTCAGTAAAACTGAGTCAATAGCATCTGTCTATGTCAATGCAGCAAAACAACATGTCAACAACCCATAATGCCTCATAATCAAAATCAAAATTTTAATAGTATAATGTTCTAGATCACTTGCGAGAAAGTGTCCTCAAAGAATAAGTTCGCTCAGTGCACGCAAGAGTGGGATGTTACAATTTTATTAAGCTAAGAAACCAAGGGTTTCCATCAATATGCAGTTTAGTTAATTTTTAATCAATCCTTGAGACTTTTTTGAGTTTATTTTGTATCCCAAACTCACCCATAAGGCACTATGATAAGGCTAAGGGTTAAAAAAAATATTTTTGAGGTTTGTTTTGAAGTGTAGAAAGTTATGAAAGTATTGAATCTTTAAGGCTAAGGTTTGTATGGTATATAATGGAGAAACAAATATTCAAGTACAATGGATCACACTTTATCTTGCCCCACCAATTCCCCAAGTGGATGCAAGAGATTTATGGGAAGTTGTGTAAATTCATGACATGCCTTGAGGAGTAGAAATCCAAGCCACTTTGATAAACCTATACCAGGATTTGTATATGCATTCTAAGAAGATTCTAGAAGAGTTCCACATTTAAAATCTTGGTGACTGTGCCTTGAAGAAAGGATTTACTTTGTGTAGAAATCTTATAAAGTTTTCTCTAGAATGTTAATTGAGTTGATGGCATGGTTTTTAACTTACAATCATGTGCATATTTTTATGAAGGTATTGAATGAGAGACACTGAAAAATTGTTGCTTTTTCTTAAATACAATGCTTTGAAACCTGGATACTTGATGCTTCTTGTTGAGAAAGTCCTACCTAAAAATTGCTTGCTTGAGAAATCTCTTATAAAACCATTTTTTAAAGGCTAGTTTAATCAATGGTGTGATTTGACACTTACATTTCATGTGAAATTGTTTTAAGAAGTTTATAATGAAAAGAGCATGAAAAATCCTCATAATGTGAAATTCATTTCTTGAGCCGTGATTTAAGTTTGTTATAAGAGACTAACTGATAAAATCTCACACAATGTGCATAGTTTGAATGGCTCACACCAATTGCACATATTAAATCACTCACCATTTATTTAGACTTGTATCACCACTCTTTAACATTCAATATTGTGAATTGATGATGGCATAAGAAAACTTATCATCTCGTAGGTTACAAAGCATCCACAAAGAGAATCTAATGAGGTTTTCTTGTGTCATTTTGCATAATTTTAGTAAGAAGAGAAGAAAACACCATAGATCAAATATGCCTTGATTTAGAAATCCTCAAGTCCCTTGCACCAATGCTACTCATATGAGAACATCAAGATTGTTTGAGCAAACTAAATGAAATTTGAAGCATGGTAGAGGACTCTACACATCTAGTCAAGTTTCATATTGATGAGGGAAAGGATATCCAAGGAAAATTTATACAATCAAGAAGTAAGGAGAAAAACAAAACAACCTCCATAAAAGAATATCAAGAAAAGGAGAATGGGTGGAAGATGTTCTTCAAGAATACACAAGTCCTAAAGAAAAGAGGATAAAAGACCTATAATGTGTAGGTCTCCAAAATGTAATGTATACAACAAGATGGTGCCCAAAATCATTGTTTAGCTTGGAATCCCAAGAGAAAAGTTTTTGGTTACAAGTGCACATGAATGAAGAATATAGAAGTGTAATTTTGAATATTTTTAGTGAAAATATGTCCCCATCATCCATTTTAGGATCAAGAAAACATTTTGTAAAGTAGGATGGCCAAGTAGGATAGAGAAGCCATGAGTCAAGTAGGAAGGCCAAGATTCATAAGTATTTTTTTAAAAGGAACCTTTGCACTCAAGCATATGATTCTATTTTGGCATTGTAAGCTATCTTCATATACTAAGTAGAGACACCGTTATCTTTTGTTCGTATGCTCCTGCAAGTTGTGGATGGTTGTGGACTATTCTTTCCATTCATATTTTTCTTGAAGCTTGTAGGGATGGGTGTTGCAATATGTAGACTATTCTCAATTACCTATAAATTTGTCATGTCTATCCTTACTTACCTTATACATGGCTAACATCTAACATGAAGTAGGGAGTCTCTTGGTGGTTTGTGGACTATGCTCAGTTACTCAAAGCCTTTAATTTTGAATATGCTTTAGTTGGTATACTTTTATCCGTAATGTTATGTGCCTAATGATGTTTCATTTCATCTTGTTGGTTGTATAACAAGAAAGTGTTCCCAGAGGTTGGATCAACTCACTTAGGGAGGGAGTTGGGAGGTTCTCACTTAGGTTCATTTATGGTGGTAATGATGGACTATTTCCTTTGCTATCAGTTGCACTAATAGCTATTGTTTCCACTCTTAGTTAGGATTTAGTTAGCTACATATCATATTGCATATTTCATTTGCATAATAATTTCATTCATAATTCATACACAGATCACAACAATTATCCCATAACTAAAGGGTTTCCATTTTCAATGGAGGAAGGTCTAATTGGGCCCTTTCATCAAGTGAGCTTGTGAAGTTAACAAGGGAAATTTTCCCATGCCAACAAAAAATGGAAGGACTCAATAAATTTATTAGGAAAACTAATCATCTGCTTGGTGACTTGTACACTTGTCTACCAGTTCTCTGAAGGCCAAGAAATTGTTATAACACCTCTCCTAGGCATCGAGGTTCAAGTGTGCATTAAACAACCATTTAGGCCTTTTCATTTTGTGGGATTTGGAAATATTTGGATTGTCACAATATACATGTGGCACCATCTTGTGTGCCCATGTCACATGTTAGGTCAGCATCAACCTTCTTTGGCTTGGGGCCTCCTTCTTTCTTCCATGCAAAGTTAGGGATGTCTTGTGCTTTGCTTTGTAGTGCCCTTTCCTTGTGATTTTTATTTGTATATACCTTAGTCTTCATAAAGTATAGAGTATAATGGTGTGCTCCTCTCTTACTCCCTAATTTCCTCTAAATGTATCAACCCTCCATATAGAAAAAGGTTCACTTTCCTTTACCCTTAATACGTACCTTACTTGCTTAATTTTGAATTGATTTTCTCTTGTGTGGAGTGAAGAGAATGAAGGTAACAATAGCTAGTTCAAACCTCCACATAAATTTCATGATATCACCAACTATGTATGGTTGGATTACTAAGAGTGGGGGTGAATCAGTAATGAGCAATTGTTCCACTTTTAACAACAATATATATTCTTTATCTTTACCAATAGTGTTTAGAAGTATATCATCAATGTATCATCTATGAATGCATCCAATAAATATATCATAAGAATGTAAAAATAAGAAAAATTACATCAACATCACATCAAGAATAGAGTACAACAATATTTATGTGGAAACCCAAATGGGAGAAAACCATAAAACGCTTTTTCATATATATCAATAATTTATTCATAGGAAGCACCAACTTCCAAATTCTCCAGCTACAACTCTAAGGAGGCTCCAACCCCCTATTCTCATTCTCTATCCTGAAGGAAGCTACAACTCCCTGATTCTCTAGCTACAACCCCCTAGGCTCTCTAGCTCCAACCGGAAGGTGGCTACAACCACCTAGTTCTCAGGCTCCATCATGAAGGAAGCTTCAACTCCCTAATTCTCCAGCTCCAACCAAAAGGTAGCCAAAACCACCTAGTTCTCAGGCTCCAACCTGAAGGAAGCTTCAACTCACTAATTCTCTTACTCCAATCGGAAGGAGGCTACAACCCCCTTTCCTTTCCTCATCCTACCTCCATGAAATATAAATGTAGACCAACTGTCATGGACTCTGCCACTGTCACAAAATCTATTACAACTCTGCCACTGTCTCTGTCTCTGTCACTACCATTGTTACTGTCACTGTCACTACCACTGTCACTAATACTCAACCAAATCCTCTCACATGGATCATATATCAAGGACACCTCTCAACTAGATGTCCAACAAACACATTCCTCAACCAAGCATGATCCTAAATCACCACATACCATCACAAGATATGTGTGTCAACCATGTACCAATATGTACCATGCATCAACCTGTCCCACAACCTATACCATCAAGTGCATCAACCATGTACCATAACAAGTGCATCAACTATGTACCAAAATAAGTGCAGCAATCATATATAATAACAAGTGCATCAATCATGTACCAAACATATACCATACATCAACATGTACCATCAACCATGTACCTGTACCGTATACCATACCATATGCCAACCATGCAAATCAACCATGTACATCAACCATGCACATCAATATCTCTTCCTTATACCATACCTAGTGCCAACCATGAAATGTATCACATATACCATATCAAGCATCAAACGTGTACTATACCATGTACCATCAGATCTGTTGAACAAGTAATTACAAGAGTGTATCTCAACCAAGTACCATCACCACTAAGATATGTCTCCTATGCATGTACTACCATATTCCAAGCGTATAACCCAATAATGTATTAATATCAATGGTATACCACTAACACAACAACCATACACCTTGTACCAATAAACGAAGAAGTGTACCAACAATGTATCTCACCCAACATGTACCATATACCATGAAATGTGCATCAACCATATGCCAAGAATATGTGCCAAATGTGTATCAAGCATGTATATATATCACCAACAAGTGCCTCATACATGTACCAAAATGTATCTCAAACAATGTGCCCAATATCCAACATGCTCCTCAAACCATGTGCCTCATGATATGTCTCAATCATGCCATATACCATAACATCATCAACATGTAGCCCTCAAAAAATGCATATAAACATACTTGTAACTCTGTAACATACCCAACGTATGTGATCACAGAATTGCAGGCCTTCCTCAACTTCAACAACAAGAGAATAACATCTTCATTAAAAATTACCTCAATCTCATGGGACTAGTTTTGAATTAGTCACAAACCCTAACTTTCAACAAGAATAACTCTGTACCTGTAATGAATAAATGTCTAAAACTTGTACAAAATATTATTCAGTATATTCCCTTCAATTCCTCCAAGTTTCACTTCTTGGAACATCTCATAAAGGGAGTTATAGAAAAAATGGTAGCCCTTATTGAATTCTGGCTTATTCTAGAGAGAGATCATGCAGAGAATTCCACGTGTGAAATATTTAATATCTGGATCTGAAAATCACACCCAACATACTAGGGATTGTACCTATCCAATGAATTTTGTCTCACTGAATTTGGATCTTCTATGAAGAAATTATTATTGTTTTACCTAGAACACCTTTTTGAGACTAGTTCCAGAATTGGCCAAAAACCCTATCTTCCACAGACTGTATCTCCCAAACTACAACCACCCAGAAGCTGAAATTTCTACCATAGGCACCTTGATATGTCTTATCAGTATAATATAGGTTTCACTATCTGAATTTTTCTAGAAAACATATTATAGTGAAAATGGTAAGATGACCTGTAAATAACATACCTTAGAACACATCCTCACAAGACTTCATCCTCCCTTGGAATTTCAACCTTCTTTACTTCATATTCCCTATGAAAAATGCCTCACATATCCTTGGTTACCTCATGTAAGAATCAATTGATCAATTAGATATATATTCAATGAAATTTTTTGTATATGTAATGTACTTATGAGAGACTTCTGGAGGTGTATTTATACTTTTTCTAAGTAACCTCTTTCCTTAACTTTGGGACCACTTTCCTTAACTTTAGGGCTTCTTGAACACTTTGGGACCACTTTTCTTAACTTTAGGGCTTCTTGAACACTTTGGGATCACTTTCCTTAACTTTATGGATTCTTAAATTTTCTTTTTACAACCACTTTACCCTTTCATTCATTCACTTGTAACCAACTAGGGGATTTTTTACCATTCTTTAGGGCTTCCATATTCATAAGGCCATAACTCCTCAATCATGAGGATCCACATGGCGTACCACCTATCACTGGAAATAGTATGACATATACCATCCATTTATGATAGTATTACCTGAAATTTCACTTTCCTTCATGTCGTTATTCCTCAATAAACTCTAGTTCCCATAACCACACCTCTGGGGATACATGTAGACTACATCAAATGTACCCAACGAACTCATCATCAATCACGATCATACAAATTTCAATCAACTTTCCAACATCTATGGATGTCTCCAAGGGTTGAAATAAATCTCTAAGGGTTGATATCAATCTCCAAGTTCACTCTCCAAGGGTTGACATCAATGAAAACCAATTGTCCAAACCATATGTCCATCAATCTAAGCCTATTTTCCAGTAGTCCCCTCTAACTCCCTTATTTCCTCTAAATGTATCAACCCTCCATATAGAAAAATGTTCACTTTTCTTTACCCTTAAGACTTACCTTACTTGCTTAAGTTTGAATTGATTTTATCTTGTGTGGAGTGAAGAGAATGAAAGTAACAATAGCTAGTTCAAATCTCCACATAACTTGCATGACATCACCAAATTTGTATGCCTTTGCAGAGAGAAGAACTAGTCCTCCTTTTACACAATGAAATACCTCTGTGTAACTCTTTTTCCTTTACTGATTTTCCAACATTTTTCCCTTGGTTTATGTGGAGTGTAAAGTAGAAGCTCCACATGTTTTCTATACACATATTTGCATGACTGATAACTTCACATATGTTTGCATTAGATATTTTTTAATACTTTTGTGGACTTTTCAATGGATCGAGGCTTCTGAAAACAAGTCTTAAGCATGAAAATTTAAGGGTGGCTAAGCACAAAATAAATAAAATAAATAACCTTTTCCATTTCAAATCTTTGAGGATCCAATTCGAATTATTATCAAATTATAGGACATTATTGGGTATGACACCCCTTATGCATGAGATGACTTTCCTAGTTATTATGCTTGAGTTAGATAGTTGTAGGATATGGTGTTTTGGAATCCCCATCGACCCCTTGTTTGTTCATTAGTGATGATTGATTATGTTAAACTTATATGATTAATGACTAGACTTTGATTATTTCATTATAATTAGTTCATGATGGGTATGAACAATAATACAATTCAAGTGTTTATTGTTACTTGTGGATGAATGGTACTAATGACATGTATATGCATCACAATTGATATGATATCTTGTTATGATTCATGGTGATGTTGCATATGTATTGGTTTTAGTGGACTAACGTATGACATTAATGGTGGATGGGGGAATCATATCCTATTGATCCCTAGAAAAATCTCCATGTTAAGTATAAAACCTCTTATTAATCCCTATATATTGAATTATTACAATTCTAGTGTTACATTTGTATGTAGGTTAGAACCCTTTGTTGTACCCTTTCATTATAATTGTATGCTTTTTCTCCTATATATGTGTACCAAGGAGACCTAGTCTTAGGATCATCTTATCTCATCATGTACATTGAATATATTATAAAAGGAGGTTTCCCCCTCAAAGTGGATTGTTATTCATTTTCATTTTCTCATCCTCAAGGTGTTGTTTCCTAACATTTGGTATCAAAGCATCAATCCTAGGCTTTTGCTGCTTCAAGCGAGTCATCTTGGAATTTTCGCTATAATTGTTTTTTGGACACTTCAGAGAGCTCAATTTGAAGAATACTTACAAGACATATCAAATTATCTATGATAAACATTCCAGGTTCTGGGTATTTAAAATTTCATAGATATATCCTATGGAAGTTAAGGTTCTTGAATCACTTGAATTTAGTTTTAAACAAGTCATCTTGGTATTTTCTCTATAACTTTTTTCCAGGAGGTTTCAAATAGTGACATTTTGTGTAGACTGAAGAGAAATTCCATAGTACAGGTGGTAAAAATTTCAAGTTATGGCTTGCTAAAATTATATATATATAGTTCATGGAAGACAAGGTTTTTGACTAAACCTAAAAACAATTATCTTGTCATTTTCACTGTAAATTTTTTCAGTGAAGTTTCAAACTCTAAAATTTTCAGAATATTGAGTTGACATAATGAAGTACATGAAAATACAAAATCAGATTCAAAATCATTATATTTTATGATATATTGCTTGCGGAAGTTAGATTTTTTTCACAAGTTATTTTTTGGTGATTTTAGGATATTTTTTCGTGGTTAGCAAGATCATTTTAAAAAATAGAGATTTTTTTCCATGGATCCAAAGAAAGATTAAAAAATTGCTTCACCAATTAAACCTACAGAAAGATCCTCCATGACTCATGAATAAAATGAGGAGATACAAAACGAGATATCCAAATTGAACATTCAAATCAATGAATTGAATGATAGGTCAACGAAAAAGGTTGATTTGATGAATAATCAAACATAAATGGAAAGAAAGATGGATGCAAACAAGGAACTGATGGAAAGGAAGACAGATGAAAATAAGGAACAAATGAAAAGGACGGTGGAATAAAAGTTGGATGAAAATAAGGAACATATGAAAATAATGATGGAACAAAAGTTGGAACAAATGGAACAAAAGATTATGGAAGCCTTAAATGGGATGTTCCATAAAATTGATAAGTTGTCTAAAGGGACTCATGAGAATAAAGGTAGTATTCTGGTTGAACAAAATAAGAATTTTCTAAGGGGATTCAACTCCAATAATGGATTTACTTACAGATGGTCTCCAAAAGTAGTGAAAATTCCCAAGGTTGAATTAAGGAAGTTTGATGGAGCGTAGGTTCTTACCTAGGTGAACCAAATAGAGCAATATTTTGAACTTCATAATATTGCAGATGATAAGAAAAGGATTCACATAACAAATTTGAATTTTGAGATAAACCATATCAATGGTATCAATGGGTATTTAAAAGGAATCCCCCTTATTATCATTATACTTGGGGTTTATTTACAAGAGACTTTGAAGCACAATGTGGGAAAGTTTGGGAACATGACTACTTCAATCAATTGACAAGAATCAAGCACTTAGGTGATATTGAAGATTATAATTCATAATTTCAGGTATTGGCCACAAGGGTGGATGACATAAGTGATGAATATTTGTTGGAAGCTTACATGGGTGGATTAAAAGAAGACATTAATCATGAGATTTTCCTAAAACATGCTCAAAATATTATGGTTGTGAAATTTGCTTGTCATAGTTAAGCCAAGAATAAAGATAAACACAAGTCTACCATTGGTGCATACATAGGTAGAAGAGATCGTTTTGGGATTCATAAGACAACCGTACATGAACCGAAAAGGTTGACACCTCAGCAAATGGACGAAAGAAGAGAAAAGGGACTATGTTTCAATTGTGACAACAAGTACAGAAAGGGGCATAAATGCGGTGAGAAGAAATTATTCTACATAGATTGTGAAGAGGAAGAATATCAAGAATTGGAACCATCACAAGATCTAGATCTATAAGAGACTACTCCAATGATATATTGTCATGCATTGGCTAACATTATTACTTCACAAAACCTCAAGATACAAGGATACATAAAAAAAAGGGTAACAATATTGGTTGATTCTGGTAGTACCCATAACTTTATCAATTACAAATTAGCAAAAGATCTCAATTGCTTTGTATTTCTAGCACCAAAGTTTCAAGTAATGATTGAATATGGAGGTACCATAAATTGTTCTGGGAAGTGTCATATTATTAATATCAATATGAGGGAGTATTTTTTGGATAGTTCCATGATTTCCATCCAAATGGGTGTTGCTAATGTTGTATTAGGGTTCCAATGGTTATAATTATTGGGAACGGTGGGCCTGAATTTTCAAGATATTTTTCATGATATTTTCCTCAAAAGGAAAGGAAAATGATCTTAGAGATATCCAAGGGAAACACTCTAAGGCGATAAGCTCTAATAGCATGAAAAAATTACTTAAAAAGGGACACCATGGTTTAATTGGACAATTGTGCTCACTGTATTTTCAAACATTTATATCCTCTGCTCGAGTGGATCTCAAAATAGTTATCAACAACCATTCCAAGGTATTTGGAGAGATTCCCAAGGGTATTCCACCTACTCGATATCATGACCATGCTATTCATTTGTAACTAGGAAGTGTATCACCGAACACTATTCCTTACATATCTATATGCACATAAGCGTGAGATTGAGCGTATGATCCAATAAATGAGGCAGGAATCATTCAACCTAGCCAAATTTATTTTTCTTCAACAATAGTGATGGTTACAAAGGAGGATGGTTCATGGAATATGTGTCCAAATTATATACATCTCAACAAAATGACCATCAAAGATAAGTTTCTCATTTCCGTCATTGATGAATTATTAGATGAATGCATGGAGGAATTTTCTTTACTAAGTTGGATCTTCGTTTGGGATATCATCAAATAAAAATGAGGTAGGAATACATTCCCAAAAAAACCTTTAGAACACATGAAGGTAATTATGAGTTTTTGGTTATGCCATTTGGACTTACTAATGCACCTTCAACATTTTAAATCTTGATGAATTATATTTTCAAACCCTTCCTTAGAAAATTTGTGTTAGTATTTTTTGATAGCATAGTAATCTAAAACAAATCTTGGGAAGAGCATGTATAACATGTTGACAGAGTATTACAAATTTTGTAAGAGAATGTACAACATGTTGACAGAGTATTACAACTTTTGGAAGAGAAACAACTTTATGCAAAGCCTTCCAAGTGTGCCTTTGGGGTTCAAGACATGGAATATTTGGGTCATATTGTATCTCATGAGGTGCAAAAGTTGACCCTAACAAAATTAAATATATGAGGGAATGGATAATTATGAAAACCTTGAAGAAACTTAGAGGATTCTTAATATTGACAAACTAATACTGCAAGTTTTTCAAGAACTATGGTCAAATAGCGGCACCTCTAACATCATTATTAAACAAGGAATCATTTTCTTGGTCTCAAGAAGCAACCAAATCTTTTGAAAAACTTAAGGAGGCTATGTGTACAACTCATGTACTAGCCACACTTAACTTGAAAAAAATATTTATTGTGGAGTGTGATGCCTCAGGCCAGGGAATTGGTGCAATTTTAATGCAATAATTGAAGGCCCCTTGCCTTTGAAATCACCCAAATTAAAGGAAAAATATTACTCAAACCCATTTATGAAAAATAAATGTTGGTCATACTACATGTAGTTACGAAATGGTGCACTTACTTAATAGGAAGCCACTTCAAAGTAAAAACAAATCTCGATATTTTGGAGTGCTTCCTGGAGAAACTATTATATTTAGAAGATCAACAAAATTGGGTTACAGAGCTGCTAGGTTATGACTTTGAAATTATATACAAGAAAGGAAAAGATAATATTGTGGAAAATGCACTTTCAAGGAAAGAAGATGAAATAGAGGGTTTGATATGTTCTATTTCTATTCTTCAATCTGATTAGGTGGAAGAAGAAAGGATAGAAGGGAAGCAAGATCAAGAGGTATGCAAGATCATTCAACAACCTCAAGAGGACCCAAATACATTAGATAAAATTGTATGGAAGAATTATTTTCTATGGTATCATGATCACTTATAGTTATGTAATAATTCCCAAATCAAACAGAAGGTCATTCTGGAATTACACACTTATCCTATAGGAGGACATTCAAGGTTCTTGAAAGCTTACCATAGGATCAAGAAGGATTTTTTCTCGGAAGGTATGAAAACTTATGTTCAAAATTTTGTGTTTGAATGTGTGGTCTGCCAACAGAATAAGGGAGAGACAATCAAGATTTCAAGTCTCCTACACCCATTATTTATACCAAGTCAATGTTGGGAAGAAGTTTTAATGGATTTTATTACATGTTTACGCAAATCCAAAGGAAACATTGTCATCATGGTAGTAGTGGATCGACTAAAAAAATTATGCCCATTTTTTCTCTCTTTCTCATTCTTTTAAATCAAGTACATTATCCACAACATTCATGGAAACAATCAAAAAGCTACATGGAGTCCCCAAGATTATTGTAAGTGAAGGAGATCCAATTTTCACTGGAAATTTTTGGATTGAATTATTTTATTGTTTGGCTCGATTGGCTCATAGCTCATCTTACCATCCTCAATCCAATGGGAAAATTGAGATTGTGAATAAATATATAGAAGGATATCTTTGTTTATTTTCATACGATAAACAAACACAATGGGTCAAGTGGTTTCCCTTGAAAGAATGGTGGTACAACACATCCTTCCATACTTCATCAAAAAATTCCCCATTTCTGACACTTTTTGGATATCGTCCTCCATCCATCACATCTCCCTTGAAAGGGACTACAAAGTTTCAAGTAGTGGAGGACCACATAGGGCACCAACAAGAGGTTCTCAAACTACTAAAGAAAAACTTGGTTATGGCACAAAATAGGATGAAACAACAAGCATATCAACATCACAATGAAAGGGAATTTGAAGTGGGGAATTAGATATTTTTGAGGCTACAACCATATAAACAATTTTTTCTCAAGAAAAAAAAGAAGGACAATTAATTAGCACACAAATATTATGGCCCCTATAAGGTGTTGCAAAGGGTTGGAAGTATGGCTTACAAATTAAATTATCCTCCATCTTCACGTGTACATCTAGTCTTCCATGTTTTTTGCTTAAGGAAGGTAATCAATGACAAGATCCTAGTCCAAACTATTTTACCAGAGATTAATGAAGAAGGGAAAATCATTCTAGAACCAAAAATTATCCTTGAAACAAGGATTTAGCAGCCGCAAAATCAAGAATTTATTGAGTACCTCATTAAATGGAAGAACCTACCAATGGAAGAGGAAACATGGGAAGGTGATTTGTTCATGCAGAAACACCTATAGTTAGTCAAGTGTTGATTAAAACACTTGTTTGAAGGGGAGGGGAATGCTAATCCCTAGCCAAAGCCCCATGTTAAGTATAAAACCCCTTATTCAACCCTGGATATTGAATTATTACAATTCTAGTTTTATATTTGTATGTAGGCTAGAATCCTTCATTCTTCCCTTTCATTATTATTGTACCCTTTGTCTCCTATATATATACCAATGATACCTAGTCTTGGGATCATCTTATCTCATCTTGTACATTGAATACATTGTAAAAGGATCTGCCCCCTCAAAGTGGACTATTATTCATTTATTTTTCATCATTCTCAAGACGTTGGTTCCTAACATATCCAAGGATAAGGTTCATGCTCCAATGAGGAATACCACCTTGATCTAGTGTTAGGAAGCCTTGGGGATGAGAAAAAAGGCTCGAAAAATGACCACAAAAGTGAACTATGATGAAGATGGGGAAATGAAATGAGTTGTAATTCACTTTTACCTTCCTTGTGACACTTATGAATTCATTTGCAATCCTAATGTCTCCCTTAGATGGGTTAGTTGGGGGAAGGAGAAAGTGATCAACTTGATAACCACTTTAGAGTGTTTTTAAAAGAGAGGCCTCCTTTAATAAGGGGATGGATGGAGGGGAACTTATGGTGATTTCTTTATTGAGAAAGAGATAGTGATTTTTGGGAGTGAATCTAGAAAATCTGTTATTATTTTTTATGGGCCCTTCACACACCACTATTGAGGGGAATCTACCAAGGGGATGAAAGTGGTAGTAATATCCTTACAAAAAGGAGGCACCACTACCCAAGGGATTTCAATGAAGGGTTGTAAAGTGGTAGTAAGACCTTTGCATAACAATTTCCTAGAGGATTTAGGGGTCTAGATACCTCACCATTCACTAAGGGATTTCAACTAGAGGTATGTTGTGGATCTAGTTGGGATTGTTGAGTTAATTGAAATGTGATTTGTATACCTTATTCATTAATCTCACTGTTACTCAAGCCCTCTTGAATAAGGAATTTACATTGGTAGGAAGGAATACTTCCATGGATAAGTTTCCCGCCCTTGGCATCAAAATGACTGTGGAAATTTATTGGGAGAAACTCTTTGAATTTGTAAAGCTAAGGACCTTAGGTGCTATGTGATATTTAACGTGAGTTGATTATGATGCATCATTATAATTGCTCAAAAAAATCACAATAGTCTTCTTGAATTTGTCCACATTTTAGATCACTTGACACCAACTAGATCCATCATCAAGACAAAGAGTCAAATAGGATTATGATGCATTATTTGTATATGTGATTAATGAGAATTTGTTGCATTATTTTAAGGTGATTTACCTACTTTTTTTTTTCTATATGTAGTGCCTTTACTATGTTTGATTATTGATTATTGTATGCTAGGATCAAGGGAAATAAATTGTTGTAGTGTATAGTAACACCCACTTGGGTTGTTACATTGGGTGAGTGTGTGGCAAAAATATTGAAGTATCTAAGGGTGATCACCATTCTAATGGTGACTTGAAAAGGCACATTATGGGGCTTCTGATATTGTTACCTCAATAACCACTTCTCATAATAATAAAAAGTTACTTGGCCAAAACATCGTCTCCATAGATGGTCATTTCCCCTCGATGCACTTCATGCTAGAGATTTAGGTTCTTCCACCATTCATGGTTGGTGGAGCCATAACTACCATGTACCATCAAGTAATGAGCCTTAATTGATTGTGATTAAAAGTTGTTACATATTGTAGATATTGACCTTGTACAATTAATTACTACAAATTTATTCTTAATAAAAAACATAAACGATACAATGGCACACACACATTACACAGATATTTTACCCTGGAATCCCAAACTGAGAAAACCAACAACCCATTTAGAGTCGCACTTCTAATTCTTATTCATCATATTTCCTCATTGTTTACAATACAATACAATATGTGTGTGTGTGTGTGTGTGTGTGTGTGTGTGTCTGTGTGTGTGATCTTACAGCATCCAAAACCCCTAATCCATTGACCCATATTATTGTACAACCTTAATTCCTTAACAAGAATTAAAAAATCATCAGCGAAAACTGTGTGATGAAAACCGCAATAAACTGTTGTGTTGGGTGCACGGGGGGGTCACAAGGGGGTGCGTGTTAGGACCACACAATGCACCTTTTTGCCTACACTTTTTGCCACTATTATACTCTTGATCACCTACATTTAGACTCATACTATCACTTTATCTGATCATCCCAAAGTCCCTTCTCATTACTATACTTTTAATCTATTTTGCATAATATTTTACATCACTTTTTGCACTTAACCATTGATTAGACTGCAGACTAGCATTTGAAGCCTGTTGCTGAAACACAGTCCAGGCCGCAGATGTTGAAACACAGAACTGTTACACAGTCGGGCTCGCAGATGCCGAAACACAGAGCTGTTACACAGTTCGAGGTCCCTGTTGCTGAAACACAGAACTGTCATACAATCCGGAGTCGCAGAGGCTGAGACACAGAGCTGTTACATAGTCTAGAGCTGTAGAATGCTGAAACACAGAGAAGACCGCCAAAACCAACGATGCTAAAACACAAGGAAGCCGTTACAGTTAGCGGTCAAAGCTGACAAAGTCAAGGGCGCAATTCACGTGGCTGAAACAGCCCGTGAATTGCGATGCTGAAACAGCATCAACAACTACGAGAAGAAGTTGTTACTCCAGTTGTAACAACAATACCTCATCCAGCTCCTGTAATATCATTTCTGTTGCGTGAGACCAGGACATCTTGCTCTGGTTTAGAAAGAAGATCCGACTAAAGATAGGACTTAGATATACATTGTAATCTTTGATATATTGCATCGAGGAGGTTCCCTCTTTAAAAATAAGGGGAATTCTTCATTCGGGGATCCAAGTTTTATGTATTGAAGCAACTCCAGAGAAGTGGGACGTATTCTATTTTCCAATTTGTAATGTGATATTTCGACAGATGAATAGAAGACTTCTTTGAGTATCTCTTTCTAGCTTCCTCGTTCAAGGGAATCTTGTGAGAAGGGAGGGCCCACCTTCTTCACAAGATTCACCCATTAGGTAGGAAGTGTGTTATTACAATTTATGTTTATGTTTTGTTTACTGTCGTTTGCTGAAACACCATTTTTAATGGATTCCGCTTTGCTGAAACACTACTGACTCTGTCTTAGTTTATTGAATGGAATTTGTAATTCTTTTTATCAGCAATCTTGTGTGATGATTTTATGAGGCTAGAAGAGACTGGGTTAAAGGTTCCTTCTCAGACAGGAAGGAATCAGAATATCCTACCCTCTGCAGATTTCATTTACTTCTGCCAGTGTGCTAGCCAGAGGTTTGGTTAAAGGTTCCTGCTCAGACAGGAAGGAATCAAAACACCTTGTCTTCTGTAGATTTCCTTTACTGTTGCAAATGTGCTAGACAGAGATTTGGTTAAGGGTTCCTGCTCAGACAGGAAGGAATCAAAATGCCTTGTCTTCTGTAGATTTCCTTTTCTGCTGCAAGTGTGCTAGCCAGAGATTTGGTTAAGGGTTCCTGCTCAGACAGGAAGGAATCAAAATGCCTTGTCTTCTGTAGATTTCCTTTTCTGCTGCAAG
>CBVK0100485123.1:0-18874 GCA_900067695.1 Picea abies
CCTGGGAAAAAGGGTCCTGGAGTTTGACTGGCACCAGGTTTCCAGGAAAAGTTTGGCTGCTGACCCGGATTCTGGTAGAAACCATGGCAATGGCCAGCATAAGGATTCTGCATATGTGGAGACATCATCAGTTGATTTCCCAAGTAGGACATAGATGGTTAGGCATGCATTGTATTAGAAGGACTTTGGGAAGGATTACCCCATGTTGGTCCCGTGGGGATAGGCATAGTAGTTTGTCTGGGGTTCCATTGATTGTGGAAAGAATTACCCCAGGTCGGCATTCAAGAGGAGGGAATGGATCCTTGCCTTGAATTCCAAGGTTCTGTCATGTTTGCCCCTTGTGCGGGAATAGTACCCTGAACAGGAGTAGATTGTCCAAAAATGGGGTTTCCCCCCATTGGGAAGTGACTGACGAGAATGTGTTGTTAGAAAATGTTTCGTTCCAAGAAAATGGTGTCAAACCTACCAGCATACTATGTGAAGTTGGTCCTTGACTCCTCGCTCCAAATAAACTATTGGGTGTAGGTTGCCCGATGGATTGCTGATGCAAGCCACCGAGTGAAGGGGACGAAGGGGGGATATGACCTCCTTCGCAAGGAAAAGCATTAAAATGGATAGGAGTGCCCCCCAAGTGACCTTGCATAGGAGCGATAGAGCTCCCTGCCCCTAGAATCAAAGTCTGTAGAGTGGAGTAGGAAAGTGCAGGACTTGTACCCGAACTAGGCATCCCATATGAGAACGGAGGGCCTGTCGCACTAGGTGTAAAAGGGGTTGTGGCCGCCGCCAAAGATGGATTCAGACCACTGTACAAAGTAGTTGCGGTCGACGCCATGGTGGCTTAGACCGACAATGATGGGTTAGGGGGTGTAAGCTCTCCTGTGGTGACAACCGTGGTGGGAATCAAATAATTCCCAGAAGAAGTAACAACATTTGTTTCCATTGTTGTGTGCGACATTGTCTAGCGCTCGTGAAGAATTGGAATAATAAAAGGTGCCAAGAAATCAGTGGTTGGGGTTTCAACCGAGCCAAGAGTGGTTGCTTCAAGGTCCAAAATAGTCCATTCCTCCAGGTTTTGTTCGGGCACAATAGGTTGTGACCCGGTCGCTTCAAAAGACCCTTGTTGGTCTTGCTTCCTCCTTAAAGGTGGCGGGGGTGGCTCCAGTGTAATCGGTGGCAGGCCAATAAGCCTTCATGAATGACAGAGCTTGGGATCCTCCACTGTGTGAGAAGATCCAAGACACTCTAAGGTAGTCTAAACACTCAAAAGTAACACACACTAAGAAAAAAGTCCCTAGAAGATAAGACAATCAAACACTAAATTAATTGGAAGAACAGTTACAATAGCCAACACTAGAGAAACTTACCGGTGCAAGTGTAACTCGAACATGGAAGCACCCTCTGGGTATAATCTGAAAATCATGGCCCGATGTTTGTCCTAGGTACCGTGGTATACCCCCGTAGTCACCTGTGTATGTCCCTATAAAAGATTGGCAACTAGGTTGCCAGCACGCGAACAGTCACCAGGCGGGTACAATTGAAAGTCGGGTAGACCACAATGAGCAAGGTATCAAGCCCAAAACCTGTCAAGGGTATCAAGAGAAAATGGTCTGGAAGACAACTGATGACCTCGAATGGATTCGAGACCCACGAAGCCCCGTGGCAAATGCAAACGACGGAATCCCAAAACAAGCCCTCTATATGTGTTCTCCACTATGATTGGTCCGGCTTTGGAGGGGTTATCTCCGCTACCTTTCTGCATGCGACCTTGTGTTTATCCTCTGTGTTAGAGGGGGGTCCTGGATAACTTCCATGAAACTGGACTGAGACACTCCCTATCTCAGACTCCAATGTTTGATTTTAAATGGCCTTGAAGAGTTTCCTCTCCAACCTAATCCAAGGCCCTAGTCCTGAACTAGTTTGTGAACCCTACAAACATAAAAGTCTAGTAGATTTTAAAATTAGCGTTAATTTTATGGATTTGTATTATGTCAAGGGGTATGAGGGTGAAACTGATGATGTGTAAAAGACGAAAAAAAAAATGAATAAATAAGCTGGAAACAAAACTTTTACTGAATGCAAAATTTCGACAACTTTTCAAAAAATATTTTTAACTTTTCTAAGATTTTGGACAGCAAACTCAAAGGAATTTCACTCGACTACGAGCTACTTATGATCTAAGTGAACTGCAAAAACTTATGAAATAAAAGACATTTCCCTAGCTAATGATGCAAAAACACACCCTTCAACCAAAGAAGAAAATGAAAAGATTTTTTTTTATCTATTTAAGTGCTAGTAAAGCAAGAAAGGGAAAATACCGACAAGCAAAAACCCAAGAAAAACAATTCTGGATTAAAGCGCAGATCGCAAAGAATCAGATTAAAAAATCACACAATAGCAATTGTAAAAACAATGACTCTCACGCTTGTCTAAAAACCGTAATTTTTATTTTTATTTTTTATTTTTCTGACAACGTTTTAAATGAGAAAAAACAAGCTAAGGGTAGAAATAATCCTAAGCTACTGACTATTCAAACAAAGATTCAAACACCTGAGAGGAATAATTCTAATCAAAGGAGAGGATGACTACCTCACCCTTAACAAAAAGTAGCCTTTACAAGCACACTACTGTTACTCAAACAGCACGCGTGCGAACGCGTGCTGAACAACAACAAAGGGTGTGTATACATGGGCTGACCTTTTACAGGCCGCATGTATATCTAAACTTTCAGAAAGAAAAGAAAACAGACAGACCAAACCAGAAAGAGACCTCTGGTATTGATAACCAGGATCCCTTGAAGGCTTGGAGACTCTTTCTAACAGAAAAACAAATAATGTAAGAAAATAATAAGGCAAAAACAATCTGAGATAGGACTGTTAGAAAACAAGACTCAGACAAAATTCAAAAAAAACCCCTGAGAATATGTGATTCTGACAGGGAAGAGGAGGAATTCCTCTGAGGTTCTCTGAACTCCTACACGCTACTGCTACCTTTACAACTAGCGTTCACATGTGGGCTATAAAAGGATGGGGCATGGGTACACACGTGCAGGCCTTGTGCAGGCCGCGTGTACCTCTATGGGTCCCGAAAAACACAGTCAAGCAGAAGTCAGGGAAAGTTGGTATGGCAAACCAGACTCCCTGCTATCTCAGACTTTACAGAAACGAAAAGAAAAGATAGGCAAGAAAAACTAGTCTTTAAACTACCCAAAAACTAAATAAAATTCCAGGAACCCTAAAGAATTATTTCCCCGGTATGGTCGCCAATTTTTTTGTTGGGAAAAACACCCTACGGACTAGCAAATAGAGTTCGGACTTTGCATGCAGATATGACCGAATAGAAATTACTTTCTACCTTCATCCCTAGATTTAAATCCCCTTTTCTTAGTCAATGCATGGAAAGATCAACCTACTTCGTTACCGCTGTTTTATGTCGATCCTCTGTTGTGCTTGATTACTTGTTCGCAATGCTCCTTCCAAAGCTGACCTACATTCAAGATGAGCAACAACTATGCATGCATGCTACTAATATACTAATGGGTTAGAAATCAAACATAAACTAATCAAATAATAAAAAATTCATGAATTGGGATGGGAAAATCATTCTCTTTATTACTTAAAATGAGTCAACATACAAAAAGTTGAGACCAGCCACTGCTCCTTGAACCTGATCCTGGGCTCCTCTTCTTCTGTCCTTCAACTGCTTTGCTTTAAATCTCCTTTGGCATTAGGAAAGGCTAAAGGGTTGGGACAATGGAATACGTAAAAAGGCATAGTTTCTTTGCTATATTTTTCCTTCTCCAAATGGTACCCCTGCCCCTTCTTTTATAGGCTAGAAGGAGGTAGGTATTTGGATGAAGCCTCGGCCATGCATGGTCGGGAGTTTCAGTTAACTCACCCATAGCATTTTGTTTCGTCGACAACTTTCTGTTTTTCATGCTTTTGTAGGTACACGTGGGCTGTTTTGAGTCAGCCAACATGTACACACATGCAGTAATGGGTTAGGGCGCGTGGGCCTTTACACAAAAGGATTTTCAAAGAGTTTGTTCAGCAGAGTTTTGGCAAAGAAGGGATATGAGTTGGCCTGATGCCAGGTAAGCATGTGTGGTGCAATTTAGGGTTATAACAAGGAGTTAACTCAGGGAATCAAGGGTAATGTTCCATTATGGTGATGATAGAAAGGAAAGGTCTAATTATCATGGTGATGATCCCAATGTTGCATGGTGACAAAACCAATGCAGCATCTAAACTAAAGTGTCAACTGAAAGAGAATATTCTCTAGGTGGAATATTCTCCCCTAAAATATAGGAGACTGGATAATGACTAATTATGACTAATTAAAAAGGAAAAACCTTAGGAAAAATAAATCCTAGTTGTGTGTGAAGTAACTCAAACAGATTGTTTCCTCGCCTTTGTCAACAATTTTCCTCATTGGCTACTATTCATAGGGTATTTTTCTTGCACTACTTGCATCTGGTGCATGCAGAAGATGCACATGGTCATTGTTTCATGAACATGGTCTTTCTCTGAGTTCCTCCCAATCATCAAGCTCCTACTTTATACATTGTTCACAATGATGAGATATGCCTTAATTCTCTCCTTTTAGTGGGTCTCCTTCCAGGAACTTCATCCCATCTATTCTAGAAATGAGACCTAGATTCTTATGAGTACGTAGAGGCTTCCAGTCATCATTGTTAGGTTTTCTTTCCATCGACGGTTGGTAATACATCAATGTCTCTTTATCGATGGATTCTTCAAATTTTTAACCTTAACACCTTTATTCACACTTGCAATAATGTACTCAGTGCCTTGATACCTACTTTCATTATCGGTAGGTTGTCTTGCATTTGTTAATGATATACCTTAATGATCAGTAATCAAATGAAGTCTCATTATGTTTGACCTCAAATCCTTTATTCACATGATGTATAATTGAACCTTTGGAAGATCATGTAGAAGACTTGAAGACATGAGTTCATAGTCACAACTTTCCTAAGTTGTTTCTATCATTCATTTGACCAGTACCTATATGACTTCAGTGATCATGGGAGATCAGATTGTACTCCATTAAATATAGATATCTTCATACTACTTTTGAGACTGGATTTCACTGGGCCTTGTTCATGACTATGACATCCTATGGCATGTATCTCCTTTTGTATTTCCTATTCATGGCCATAAAAAACTATTTGGTATATTTCCACATGGATCTGTAGTGTAATTCAAATTAGCAGCCATGTACACAAAGTTATTATGGATTGTAATATTCTTATGAGAAACTAGTTTGTTTAGATGGGTATCCATTACTCCACTTCTGGGAATTATAATGTATTTCAGCCATCACAGATACTCCTCTGACCTCACACAATAGGAGACATATGTTATAACAATATTTTCCTCACCTCATCCAACTTTCTCATAAGGCCTTTTCCATTTCCCTATGCAGACTTGAAGTCCCACTTTGTAGTTCCCAGAGATAAAAATTGTATTTTTCCACATATATGCACCCTAATAGTTATAAAACATGTGTATATGCATGTTGCACCATTACAACCTGCATACATCGGGTTTTGTGCTCAAAATTAAAAAATAGTATTGGGTTTACATGTCATGTCACAGGATCCATGATCCTTGACCTTCCATATACTGGAAAATTTATGAATTGGCCCTTTAGTTCCATTTGAAGGCTATAAATGGGCCTTATCCAAGCTATGGAAAAGAGGATAAGAATTCAACTTTGAGAGAAAAGTTACCCTGGAGAAATTCTTTACTTCATATTGAGTCTACATCCCTTTGTCCTTTTAAGTTTGAGCACATTGTTCAGCCCCCAATATCTTCCCTATGTGATAGAGAACCTCATTATATCTCTTATATGAGCTTGCCTTTGGTGGAGGATTGAAGTGGTGGAGACCCAGCTGGAAGGAACTTAATTTCTCGGTTCTGAAGATGACGATACAAAAGTTTGTCATTAATACACTTATGTTGATTACATTTTAATAGAAATACTCTTATCTCGTCCAATTAATGTCTTGAAAATATATGAATTTTTATTCCATGGGTGTATTTGTTATGAATATTGATGGATTATGCTATTACATGTGCTAACTTTATACATTATCACCATATGCTACCATATTTTGGTTGTTGAGGAAAAGTTGCAATTGTATTGCTTCGATTCAAGTGCTCAATGGTGGAATTCATCGAACGTCTAGATGAGGTAGGATCTTTATCTTGCCTTTTTAGAATATTTGTTTATATAGAATACCTAAGACTAGAGTTGATTTTTGTGGTCATTTCCATTTTTCGTGGTTTACCCCATGCCTTAGAGTGAATTTCCTTGTAACAATAGCACCTTAATACTTTCCACCATGTCTCTTACGAAATGGTATTGTACATCAATGGTCTTATTCTTTAAATGATAAGCATGGTTCTTTGCCATAAATATTGTGCTTTGACCATCGCAACTTATTTTCATAGCTCTCTGCTCAGACCAGATTCCTAAACATATCGTTTGCAGCCATACTGCTTCTTTGCTTCCATGAGTGGCCACCATATATTCAACTTATGTTGTTGACAAGGCTACGATCGCATGTCACTTACTCATCTAGCTTATTTCTACAATGAACAGCTTGAATACATATCCATTGGTCGACCTCCATCGATCTAGATATCCATCCTAGTTGGTCTTCCTTGGTAGCATATAGCATAGTCCTTCGTGCCACACAAACACTTGAATACTCTCTTGACATTTTTCTAGTGCTCCTTTACAGGCGTTGACATGTACCTTCTCAACACTCCCACTGCATGGTCAATTTTTTCTCAAGTGCATACCATCGTATACATTAGACTACCAATAATAGTTGCATAGGGAACACATTCCATGTCCTCTATTTCTTCTTGTGTCTTTAGAAACTATTCAACAATAAGCCTTTCTCCCATAGGAATTGAAACCTTCACTGGTTTGCAATCCTACATGTTGAACTATCTCATAATTGTTTAAACATACTTTTTCTAATTCAACCATAGATTTCTAGTGGCTCGATCTCTCTTAATATTCATTCCCAAAATGAAGTTAGTTGCACTGAGATCCTTCATGTCAAACTTGGATGATAGATGCTTCTTCACCTCCTTTATTGAATCCATGTTGTTTCCGATCACCAACATGTCGTCGACATACAAAGCTATTCCTTGGAATATATGTAGTGATCAAAATTACTTCTCACAAATACCAAACTAAGGATGTATGTGTCGAACTTTTGGTACCACATCCTTGGCGATTTCTTTAGACCAAAAAGATATCTTTTCAGTTTTCACATCAGCTCTTTCTTTCCATTTACTACAAATCCTTCAGGTTGTTTCATGTATATTTATTCTTCCAGGTCCCCATGTAGGAACGTTGTCTTCACATCCATATTTTCTATCTCCAGGTCAAATGTTGCATCCAGAGACATTAGTACTCTAATGGAAGTTAATTTTGAAACATGGGAAAAAATCTCACCAAATTTGACTCCCTCAACTTGGGAATAACCTTTCTCTACCAATTGAGCTTTGAACTTCTTGACTTGTCCTACGACATTCATCTTCTTCTTGAATACCCATTTGATAATGATGGGATTTCTTCCATTGGGTAACTTGACTATATCCCATGTCTCATTCGTGTGAAATTATTCCATATCTTCAACCATGGCATCCTTCCAGAGTTTACCCTCTTCTGAGTCGACTACCTCACCAACCAACTTGGGCTCATTGTCAATGGAAGTTAGCATGAATGCAGAATGAAAGTCATGAAAAATTCAACTTGTTTTCTTACTCTTTTTGACCTCCTTACCATAGGAGTTTGTTGTTCCACCTCTTCCTCATATTCAACTGACTCATTTGAATCATCTTCTTCATTCCTTAGTTCAAACCACACCATCTTAGGATTATTCTCAGTTTGAACAACTTATTCTTCAGGCTGAGACTTACCTCTGAACTCTCTAAATACCACATCTCGAGTGTACACTATTCTCCTTGATGCAAGATCCAATAGCTTATATCCTCTCATTCCTTCTTTATATACATTGAAAATAATTTGACTGCCTTCTTGTCCAGCTTGCTCCTCTTTTCCTTGGGAACATGCACAAATGCATCACATCCAAGTACTTTGATATGTGAAATCGAAGGATTATTACCTGACCATACCTCATGTGGAGTCATGTCGACTAGCACCGATGAAGGATACATATTCACCAAATATCTTGCAGTGTCAACTACCTCCACCCAGAATTCTTGCATGAGCCCAACACCATTGAGCATGCTCCTTTCCTTATCCATCAATGTTCTATTCATTCTCTCGAAAACTCCATTTTTTTGTGGGGTATATGGTGTGGTATTTTGGTATGCTATGGAATACTAATTATATAAATAATCAAATTATTTTCCATAGAATTCACCACCATTTTCATTTATCAGCACCTTAATCTTCTTATTTGTCTAGTTTTCTACAAGAGCTTTAAAATCTTTAAATTTCTCGAAAACCTCTGATTTATTCCTTAGGAAATATATCTATGTCTTCTTGGAAAAATCATCTATGAAGGAGACATAATACAAGGATCCACCAAGTGAAGGAACTGTAACTGGGCCAAATACATCACTATGCACCAATTCTAGAATCCCATTTTCCCTTGTCGCTCCGAACGAGTGTTGTTGGAAAAAATACCCTACGGACTAGCAAACCGGGGTCAGACTTGCATGCAGATTTTGACCATAAAGAAATTACTTTTTAACCTACCACCCAAAACTTAAACCCCTCTTTCACAATACATGCATGGAAAGGAACTACTAACCTTGTCTCTGGCGTTCGACGTAGATCCTCCGTTGCACTTTGACCACTTGCTTGCACTGCTCCTTCCAAAGACAACCTACAATCAAGACAAAAAACTATGCATGCATGCTACTTTTCTACTAAAGGGTTAGAATTTAAGCATAAATTAACCAAACCATAGATAACTCATGCATTGGGATGGGAAAAGTATTCTTTTATTATTTGAAAAATAAATCAACTTACAATCAAAGTCGAGACCGGCCATGGCTCTTTGATCCTGATCCTGGGCTCCTCTTCTTCTGTCCTCCAACTGATTTGCATTAAATCTCCTTTGGCATGAGGAAAGGCTAAAGGGTTGGGACAATGGATTCTGTAAATGGGCAGAGTTTCTTCGCTATATTTTTCCCTCCTCCAAATGGTACCCCTACCCCTTCTTTTATAGGCTAGAAGGAGCTAGGGTTTTGGACGAACTCTCAGCCATGCATGGCCGGGAGTTTCAGTTAACTGACCCATAGATTTTTGTTCTGTCGGAAACTTTCCTTTTTTGTGCTTTGTTAGGTACACACGAGTTGTAGTGGGCCTGCCAGCGTGCACACGCATGCAGTAATGGGTTAGGGTGCGTGGGCCTTGACACGAGAGGGTTTTCAAAGAGTTTGTTCAGCATAGTTTTGGAAAAGAAGAGATATGATTTGGCCTGATGCCAGGTAAGCATGTGTGGTACAATTTAGGGTTATAACAGATGCCCCCTAATGTGTGAGGTCATAAGAGCATCTGATGGCTGAAATACATTACCAATCTTTTACCAATCTTTACTGATGCACTGAATGAGTGAGCCCAAGGATCAGGAACAAGGAGGTGCCGTCTGTAAAATAACAAATGTCTCACTGAGGCAGACATACACATGCTCGGGATAAAATATAACCATGGATACCAATCAAATACACTGTAGATCCATGTCAAATAACTATAAAGAGTATCCGCGAATAATACACAGCAGAGCTACATCTCGAAATCAGAAAGATATACATATAGAGTATCCATTTTTCAGAAGCTGATTCGACCCGATGGCTGTACTTCAGAGCTCGAGCAACAACTTCAAAATCTTCTAAAACTCGGGTAGGAGTGTAATATGAGTGTACGACTGCACTACCCAGAGGTCTTCGATGGCTCGTCGGTTATGTTCTTGATAATCTTGATGATCGGACTGAAGGCTTCATTGATTTCAAACAAGGACTTGATTGGACGTTCAGGATGGTCAGGTATGCGGACAAGAGACATATTGCAGAGGGGCTGACTCAAGCTTAGTGACAAACTTCCCTTGGATAATAGCATGACAAGTGATAAGACTCAGGCAACATATATGTTAATCATAAGTCTACGAAGCAGGAGGCAACGCAAACTCTCCATATGTTTGGAAGAGTAACCAAATGGTGGAGGACACAACTCTATATAGCGAGAAACAAATTCCTAAGGTAGTACTACATCCCATAGTCTGATGATCAAACAGACAGATGTGCTTTATACAAGGGCAACTCATTATGCTGCCAATAAAGAAAATAATTTTCCCATCCTCTTTTTGGGGTATATTTGATTTTTTTTGTTCTTTTTGATAATTTTTGAAAAAGAATAGAGGAATATTACGTTACAATGGAAGAACGAGTACTGCAAACATACAAGCTCAAGGCACAAGGACAAGAATAATGTTCTGGTAAAATGATACTCGGGAAAAATCCTCCAGCGTCCAAAGGTGTTAAGACGCAGAAGAAAACTGTCACAAGGCTGGTGGATAAGGTATGCAAATGCGGTTGATAGAGCACACAATGATAACTTCCTTTGCTGTAAGTTTAACGAGCCTAGAGAAGGTAAGCTTGGTGGTTTTTCATATT
Source organism: Picea abies (assembly GCA_900067695.1). NCBI lineage: Eukaryota > Viridiplantae > Streptophyta > Pinopsida > Pinales > Pinaceae > Picea > Picea abies. The sequence continues at coordinate 10,686 of CBVK0100485123.1, forward strand.
TAGAGAGTCTGAAAAAGCATAAAAGGAGACTCCGGTGGGGTACCTTTTTCGACAATAGTCTAATCGGTTCAAAAAAGGGATAAACTAGCACCGATTAGACGTCAATTCAGAACCATTTTCACGAGTGTGACAAGGAGAAGATCACTCGACCATTTTTTCACTTTTAAGCAGTTTGAATAAAGCTTAACTATGGACTCCGTCAGGAATATTCTTCTGGACCAATTTAATGAGTGTGAAAGAATAAGGTCACTGGGCGATCTTTTCAATTTTAGGGAGTCTGAAAAGAGCTTAACTATGGACTCCGTGGGGGTTTCTTTTGCGTAAATTTATTCCCTCAGGCATGAAAAAGGAATAAAATTATACCTGAGAGTACTCTTCTAAAGAATGAGAATTCGATAGAGTATACCTTTGTTCGTACAGTTGACCGTCCAGACCGAAAAAGGGGTAAACTACCGCCGGACAGACGTGACTTCAAATTTCAGTTTAACGAGCGTGAAAGGTCACAAGATTGCTCGGCAATCTTTTCATTTTTAGAGGGTCTGAAAAGGGCTTAAAAGGAAACCCGTTATATTTTGGGAGTCCTGAGGGTAAGACAAAGAGGGAAAAAGACTCATGCAAATGAGGCTCAAACACATATTCAGGAAAGACTATACGGACTCCCGAGCCTACAGTGTTTTTAGAAACGGCATGGACACCATAATTCAACCAGGACCTACCTAGGGCATCCATGTATTGGTAAGCTCTACTGCCAAGTTGCGACACTTCTAGAGAAGATATGAAGGTTCTGTGTCACAACTGGATGGGATTGATCCTATAGCATCAGAAAAAGGCAATGGGATGCAAAAGTTGGGGTGGTATCCTAACCTATATGCTCAAGTTGATTTTTTTATTTTTTTTATTTTATGGACCGTCAATATTTTTTCGAAACTCGAAAAAAATTATTCCAATACCTTATCAAATCCCTCCCATATAACTCCTAAATCACTCTAAATGGTTTTTGGTATAAAAAAACTGATAAGGGGGGCCAAAAAAATGACAAAAAGAGGCCAAAAAGTCTATAAATAGAAGCTGGCAGCTCATTATCACCATTGCTGATTTGGAAATTGACTCTCGAGCCAAAATACCCCCTTTGCCAAAGATAGTGATTCCGGGAGCTACAGTGGACGAAACGAACTTCTGCTTGGACCAAGTAAGTACAAACTCCCTTATCTAGCTAGTCAATACTTCATTTTAGTCATTTAAGTTATTTTTTAGGTGGGCGTTGACCTTAAAATGGTCGGCCCTAGGTACACGCGGGTTGTCCAGAGACAACCTGCATGTACACGCATGTAGAGCAAAGCCTGCATGCGTGTACATGTGACTGTCACCTCTACAGGCCGCGTGTACCCCCCTATTGATGAAAAATCAAATTAAAAGAAGTATTGACCCTCCTTTACCTTGTTGTGTTGGCAGGATGTATGTCCAGTGGAGGGAAAGGGAGCACGAGGCAATTAGTGAGTTGGTTGCTGCAGATCCGAATGTTGTGGCCATGTTAATGCAATGTAGTTTTCTCAAATTCTTTTTATGTCCGTTTATGCGTGCGCAACCAAGGCCAATGCCTTGATTGATTACTGGCATCCTGATGCAGAGGCCTTTATGTTAGAGGGGAAATCATTGGTGCCCACCACTGAGGACATTTACTTTCTAACTGGCCTCTCAAGGAGAGGGGAACCAGTCAACTTCCAGACTTTTCCTGTGGGGCCGAGCAAGATCTCGGAGTTGATAGCTGAGTACTGTGAGGCTGGGACCGAGCGTATAGGTTCCCAGGTACCCATTAGCAAGATTACCAACTTAGCACTACAGACTATCTTGTTACTTATTGGGTGGATTACCGACTTAACAGTCATGCATCAGGCTTCAATCGCACAGATGAACTGTGCTATCCAGTGCATGAATGCACAAATTTTTTATTAGAGTACCACATTGCTGGAGTGTATGAAGAGGCAATTGAAAGATTGCCGACAACGGACACAGAGGAACTTCAGGTTCGAGACTATCTTGTGTTCATTCTTTTTCAAGAGAGTTCTGTGTTTCAGTCCTTGGGTTGTAGTACAAGGACATCTGGCCTCTTTCCCTGCAGTTTGTAGATGGGCAGTGTTACTGCCGTGACAGGGTGGTGGAAGGACCGTTGAGACCTTCGATGATGACTTTTTTTCTTGGCTGTCACGACAGATCCCTGCTATCGAGGACTACCCATATGCGGGGATAGACTTCTCTAGAGATCCAGAGATACCCGTGCCTCCTGGTGAGGAGCGAGGGGAGATGGGTAAGTCTCCTCCTTTCTAGTTTTTTTTGTTTTCATATGTAACTTTTATATATTTCTGTTATATATATCATTTTTTTATCTTTTTGTGTCTTATGGATTCTATGTGCAAAGATGTATTTACATGTTTATGTCTATGTTCTTTTTATATGTGGGCGAGATGCCAATCTAAAATTTGATTAGCTAGAGTATCTGTAATTTGGTTTAATTTCCTTGGAACATGAAAATATCTAATATAATCAAAGTTTCGTTCTAAGAGATGTACCCTAACGAATCATCGGTGTAAAGTTGGATCATGAACCCAGTATACTCTATTTAGCTGCGACACAACTAATTGAGCGTCGAGATAGACCCGGAGACGAGAGATACTCAATGACAAAGCATCACGAAGCAACTAAATAACTACACTATAATTGGCGACATTATTTGTGGTGTCACCTAAGAATATACCTCCGGAAGATAACAACTGACCCTGTGGTGTAAAGATTACCCAAGTTGAGGAGGTAAGCCTCCGCGTGTGTCGACTAGAACCATCCGCATACCCAACGAACACCTCAGACTCACTTGACATATACCATACTGACGAAAGATAACATCAATGACACATCCATAACACTTATAAAAGAAACGTAAAAAAGCAGTAGTACAAAGACTATACATATGTTACAAAAAGTTACCCATAGTGACCTGTCTATGAGTAATACTTCTTGAGGTAGAGCCCATTTCTAGGCTCCGCCAACGCATTCCCTTAAAAATAAACCAAATGATAAGCGCCCTTTTTTAATACCTCTTTGACAATGAAGGGTCCGAACCACATGGGTTTAAACTTTCCTTCCCCCTGGGGGTCCTTGTCTTGGTCATAGCCCAGGACAAGGTTGCCTTCAGAAAAAATCCGAGGACGAACGGATCTATCATATTGAAACTTGACCTTATGTTTACGAGCCTCATTGGCCAGGGCTACGTCACGACACTGCTCATCAAGCTTCTTAAGGTGTACTAACCGTTCTTCAAGAGGAGAAGTGTCTGGCAATAACTGTACTGCCAATTTTAGAGATGGGATTTGACATTCGATGGGCAAGACTACCTCCAGCCTGTAAATGAGTTGGAAAGGTGAGAAACCGGTTGCAGTCTTAACAGATGTTCGGTAATCCCATAATGCCGAGTATAACATCAAATTCCAATTTGACTTGGCTGAGTTGATAGTTCACTGTAGAATTGTCTTAAGAGTTTTGGTTATAGCTTCCACCTGCCCATTGGATTGGGGGTAGTAAGGTGATGAATGTTCCTGCCATAACCCAAGCTTTGATGTTAATTTGGTCATCATTTGGTTCTAAAAGTGACTTCCATGGTCAGTGACAATCTCTCTCAGGATGTCGAACCGTGCTATAATCTGGTTGAATAAAAAGAGAGCTGCAGTCTCTCATGATCTTTAAACGTTGGCATAGCTTCGACTCACTTAGTGAAGTAGTCGACAGCTACGATGATATAGCGGTGCCCTCTTGCTAATGGGGGGTTGCATGTAGTGTAATCAATCCCCCACTTAGTGAAGGGACCAACTGTGATAACAAGAAACATGGGAGCGGGATGTTCCCTCTTCTTCCGAGAGAAGACTTGGCATGGATGGCACTTCTTGACCGATTCGATACAATCTTTGATAAGTGTAGGCCAGAAGTAACCTGCTCGTAGAATCTTTTGGGTTGTTTCCAACCCAGATAAATGACCGCCATAAGCTCAAGTATGAAAATCGTTGAGCACTATGAAGTCCTCCTCATGAGTGAGACATCGATGCAAGATGCAGTCTACACCTCTCCGATACAATGTATCATCGAGTATGAGATAATTCTTAGCCTGATGGTGTATCCGCCGAATCTCATCATGAGAAGAAGAGGTGGGGCACTTTAAAGTCTGGAGATAGATAAGTATATCTCCATACCAGGGGTCTGAAGATTCAATCAAAAACATATCCCCCCGGATAGGTGATTCCTCAGGCACAACGTCACCTGACTAAACCGGAAGCTCCGAAATAAGTTCTGCAAAGACCAATGACTTCTTGGACTTTGCTGAAATGAAGTCTAAGTCAAATTCTTGGAGGATGACCATCCATCTACTGATTTTTCTACCTATAACTCGTCGTGTCAACATGTACTGGAATGGATTCATGACAGCAACGACGGTGGTCTTGTGAAATAGAACATAGTGACGGAACCATTGAACAGCATGAACTACTGCCAACACAAGTTTTCAAGATGGGAATAATTAAGTTCTGGTCCTACGAGGCCTTGGCTTAGGTAATAGATCATGTATTCTGAAAATGAATCATCTTCCTGAACTAAAACCATGCCTATGGTTGACTCTGCAGCAGCCAGATATAATAAGAAATCTTTGTTATAATTAGGTGGCCGCAGCAGAGTTGCGGTTGTGAGGGCGTGTTTTAATGCGTCAAAAGAGCATTGAGCAGCTTCGTCCCAGAAAAAGGGAACATCTTCCTTCAGTAAACACATAAAGCCCTTGGTGATTTCAGCATAGTTGGCGATGAAGCGTCGTAAGAAGTTTTCCTTGCCTTGAAGACTTTGAAGTTGTAAGATTGTGTGTGGGGGGGGAAACTGGATTATTGACTCCACCTTAAGAGGGTTGACCATGATCCCTGTTGTTGATATGATGAAACCTAACAAACATCCTGACGTTATGCAGAAGCTGCACTTGTTGGGATTCAAGCGAATCCTGAAGTAGCGACAGTGTTTGAAGATTAGTCTGAGGTGTGTAGGATGATCCTTTCGCTTGCGAGAGCGTGATGCTAAATCATCTAGATAGGCCTCGACTATATGTTTGAGGTCATGAAACGCAAAAGACATGGCCCACTAGAATGTGGCTCCAGCATTTTTAAGGCCAAAAGGCATCTTACGATAGGCGAATGTACCCCATGGACAAATGAATGTCATTTTGTGTTGGTCTTCAGGTTTGATTTGGATTTGATTATATCCTGAAAAACCATCCATGAACGAAAAGGCTTCACAACCAGCACATTCATCAATGATCTGGTCAATGAATGGGGTTGGAAAATTATCTTTAGGACATGCTTTGTTCAAATCATAGAAATCGGTACATACACGAATCGTGCCTTGTTTTTTATTGACCGACACAGGGTTTGACACCCATTGAGTCAAATGAATTGGATAAATGAAACCTACATTTAGCAATTTCTCAACCTCAATCTTGATGGCTGTTGCTTTCTTAGGATTGACTGGATGAAGTTTTTTTCGAATAGGCTTAGCGTCAGGATACGTTGTGATTTCATGTTCAACTATTTTTGGATCAATACCTGGCATTTCCTCATAAGACCAGGCAAACACGTCACAGAATTCTTTAAAAAGATCCGTGTAAATTCGAATCTCGTCGGGGGAGAAATATTCTCTGACGAAGAAATTCTCCATGACGCTAGGGGTTCGAGAGATGTTGATAGGTATAGTTTCAGCGATAGTCTCCATATTGCCCTCAACATAAATTTCCTGTGTAGCTAAGAAGTTAATAGGACATGGCTGATCTCCCGTCATGGTAACGGTGAATTCTCCTGCTTCGATTCGGCCTAGCTCGGGGAGAAAATATGATCTGTGATGAAGATCTTCCCAAGGTTTGTCCAGACTAGTCATTGCTTCGATTACTACTTCATTAGAAGGCAAGACCAAGTCTAACAAATCGATGTTAGCAAGAGAACCCTAAGCCCAAATAGGCTCTAGAAGTGGATCTAAATCTTGTGCAGGAGTCGGATCAGGGTTAGCTGAAGTTTGCTAGACTAAATAGTATGCTACTTCTATGGCCGACAAGGGCATGGACATGCCTGAGTTCCCTGTCTCATCCATCATGGCTTATGGGGAAGGAAGAATCCAAGGATCCTCAAAGTAAGTCGTGCGGAATGACGAAACTTGAAAAATCTCAACCTTGTGGTGATTAGATATAAACTTGACATCATCATGAGGAGGTGGGTAATTGAAGGTACCCATCAAAGATGGGCACAAACCAACTCCTATGTTAATGATGCCAGGTTGAGGATTGTCAATCATGGGAATCGTGGATGCCCCCAAAGCTGGGTTAGGTCTAGAGAAGGACAATTGATCGATGGTCACTATCCGACCCTCGTGTGGAAGAAACAAGACTCGGAAAACTGTAGCAACCACAGCTTGCATAGCATAAGTCCAACTCTGTCCTAACAAGAGATTATAGTCAAGGGGAGCATCAACTACCTCTACTTCAACACACACAGTCTTCCCTCCTAACTGCACAGGGAAAGAATAAATGATGCTGTGTGGTCGGAAAGAACTACCGTCGAAAGCAGTGAGGAGAGTAGGTGATGGAGACAAAGAGGGTTGGCCAATGGCCTTCCAACATGCTAACAACATAATGCATGTCGAGGTGCCCTCGTTGACCACCGTGCAGAAGATATTCTGTGTAAAATTTTTCGTGGGATGAGCCACTACTATCTGAAACGCTACGTGGTAAGGCAGACGAGGTTTTAAGTCGGTTGTATCTAACATGATGGTACTCGGGTTACAAGTTTCAGTAGAGCCTAAAGCAGTTAACAAGGCTTTCCTCTGAGCAAGGCAACTTGGAGGACCTCCAAAGTAGACATCACACAAGGGATTTGTGATAAATCCTCCACCACAGAGTAATTCTAGGCGGCCCTTGCATTTGGGTTGTGAGAAGCTTTCTTAAATGCACCCTTCGGAATGTGTGTGATTGTTTCTCCCAATGTCTTCTTGATCTGTAGAGGAAGAGATGGGACTTCATCTTATTTAACCTTATCAGAAGCGCTTGGTTTACTATAGTCATGTGATCTAGGTGGATATCGGTGGCCACCCACCTTTTCCGACTGGCTCAAAATAGTTTTCTGGCAATTTTGGCAATTTACTATTTTTAGCAGGTTTTAACTTCCGGGGCCATTTTGAGGGCCTAAATGAAGGTTTTTTTGAGATCAAGTTTCTCAATGATAGCTAAAGGAATTATTGAGTCCCCAAAATGAATCTCCTCGATGATACCTTTCCAACGAGCTATCACACGCCTAAAACGGAGATCATATGCAAAATTTACGACCCCGGGAAGTTGATGTACTAACTTACCCAAATGGGCCCCACATGACTTTTGGCGCTTCATCTCCTAGGGTTAGGTTTTTGGATATCTATGAATTTTGGAATTCTTGTCTATTATAAAAAGGCCTTTAGAGCCTCATTGTAATCATCTTCTTGTGAATGCAAGTAGCCGTTACATCTCTTCTCAGAGATAAGCCGCCACCATTCTAGCGAGTCTTTCACTCTGTATTTTTACAGTCTCTGTAACTTTCTTTCATTAATAGAAATCATGTATTACTGTATCTCTGTGTTTATGGTTGCATATCTAATATATTTATGTTATATTACTAGATATACGCGATATCTCTGTGCATTTCTTTATTATATCTCCGCTCTCATTTCGTGCCGAAAATAATCTAGATCAGTGGTATCAGAGCAGGCTGCTCTTGATCGTTTTTCAGTGCATGTCCCTGACGAGGTCCGAGTATAGAAAGTTGGGTCTCGATCTTGTCTCTCTCGAGGAAAATCACTCTCGCACACCCAAGAAACCCTCAATGGCGGAAGAAAAGAAAAACAATGGAGCAGACGATCCTATCAGTCTGTTGCTTGAGCAAGCTCTCACGCGACAGAGGGATGAAATGATGGAGAATTTTTCCCACATCCTTCAATGGTTGCTGATAGCATCAGGTGCATCTTCTTCAAGCGACCACTTTGGAGGCACCTTGCCTTTCAAGGTACAGGTTAATTTTGATATTCCTGTATTTGAAGGTCAAATAAATGCAGATGCCCTAGATAAATGGTTAAATCTGCTAGAAGGTTATTTCTCT
>CBVK0100485124.1:0-18873 GCA_900067695.1 Picea abies
TATAGTTGTATTCTGCATAATCGACTCTATATGGGTGTGTAGTTTCATCTATGACATATTGGTGTAGCCTATAAAAAACTAACATGAAAAATAGAGAAATTGAGAGCCATTTAGAAAAAATGGAAGTTTTAATGTATTTGCAGTGCAAACCACTAGATTTGTTTTTCCAAATCTAAATTCAAGGCAACCACATCAAAAAACATGTATGGCCGCAACAACCAAATCAAGAAGGTGTTGTGGCCGCAACAAACCCCTTTCATTTTTCTTTTATAAGTGAAAGGAAAGGAACCCCCCTACTAAAATTTCAACTTTAATGATTAACCCTCCACTACTTGAGCCTAATGATTATTCTTTATCTACCTTGAGGGAGTTGGGGGTTTGAACTTTATTGATGATTGTCTTTGAGGAGGTTTGTTGATCCTTTTGATCTTATACTTTCAAATTTCTTCATAATAATTTTCGACTTATGATGCTTTGTTAACATTTGTATGATGAAATTGACGAGTTATCTTCGGGACCTATTGCAGATTTGGAAGTATTTGATGATTCTATATGGTTGCAGAGTTTGATTTTTGATTGTATGTATTGAATGAGATTTCTTTTGAGGGATTTCTAAATGGATAACTTAAATCAAGAACACATATGAATTTTTCATCATATTGGTTGCATGTTGTGCCTAATGTCTTCATCTTTATGCTTTTGTCTGTTGATCATACTCTTAAGTTTCTAACTCTTAGCTAGAATCACAGGATCACTAACCCTGTCTGTGATTTTGAAACTAGATGCACACAACTCGCATGATATTTATCTACAACAACCAATATCGTGGATGATTGTCTTTGAGACACTTCTCCTCTTCACTTCTTCATTTTGCAAAGAAACCCAACAATTATTTATAAGTTTGTGGAAGGAAAAGTAAAATAATGTAATGTTTATGATATATTGGCAAGTGTCTTCTTACTCACATAACTGATCTCATTTTTTTGTGGTTGCAGGAGCAAGGTCGCATGGTCACTTTCTTTACATGACTACTCTAGCCTTGAAATGAATGTGGGGAATCCCTTGATATTTTTCCTATTGACAAGACTTATCTTTATGTAGATCTTGTCTATTATTTTAAGCCAACATTCAAAAGTTGAAATTAAACCTTGTCTTGCCCGAACCTCAGCTGAATTTGATTCTCTCACCACTTCCCTCATCTGGAACCCTCATCTATATTAGGAAACTTGACCAGTGGGCTTACCTTCTCGGGATCTTACCTCATCGAGCTCTTCCTTATCGAGAGTTAGATTCACCTTTGATCACAACCCAAAGGCTTATTGGGCTTCCCTCGTCGGTTTATTCCCATCAGATAATCCAACTGCATACATGAATGATTTATCCTTAAGCTAAATCCCAAGAAGCCTATTGAGTTCTTTGTTATCATATGGAATATTAATTCTCATCCTATTCATTCGGATTGACCCCTTTCTAAAATTAATGATCTAGATTATTAGTTTGGTTTGATCAATGGTTAGTCTTCATCTACTCGCATCCCAAACCCGATCAAACTTAAGCCTATCTGGTTGTCACCTTGTAGTTGTAATTTCTCATTCAAGTTTTTCACAATCCAATAAGCCTATTGCATTCTCACCTATCGGGTTCCCTTTTATCGAGCTAAGACATCTCGCATGCCAGGATGGCTTCAATCTCCAATCCATCTTACAAGTCACCCTTTGTGGCATTGATGTGGCATTAATGTGTCATATGACGTGTCATTCCTTTACCCACTGGATGCTCACCACTTGTCCTAACCAAATTCATGCAGTGTGGTCTGATGTAGGAGCCTATTCCCCGATCTTGTTCGTTCCCTCACCTTGCAAACTTGTTGATCTTTCCCTCTGTGATTTCCCATTGATTGGATTGACATGTATCATGTTCCCTTCTAGCGTTGAACTCCTTTTATCATATGAGTCTCTCTTTGTGACGTTAATGTGTTGCATGATGTGTCATCTTCTTACCCCTTGGTCACTTGGCGTTTGACATATCCAAATTTTAGTGGTCGTGATTTCCATACGACATACCTACCTTAATCGAGTCATGGTTACTCGGAAATTATATGGTATACCTTGCTCCTATTTTTGGTCCTTAGGTGCGGAACCCTGACTTGTGTGGAACTTGGCCTCATTTTCCTAGTTTTCTTTTGTAAATAATTTGTATAGTTTTATTTTATTTCTAATTTGTATTTTTTTTTCCTAAAAAAAAGCATAATTTTTATTTCATCCGAAGAGAAAATAAAATTACATTCTATAGAATACATGCAACCATGTATTTCACTGATCATTTGGGAAGCCAACATGCCCCTTCAAACCTGGAAATGGTGAAGTGATGCATGAAGAAAAGCATCACATGTACTACATCATACAAAATTAATAAAAAAAAACAGGTTCCAAAAACCTTTACATTTAGTGATCACAAAAGATATGTCGAGATAGAGCTGGGAACATGCCATCAGAAAATAAATCCTGATGAAAAGACAAAGCCAAAATAGAGGTTAAAGAGGAGGATGTTGTAAATCTCTTCTCTTCTATGAAAGGCCGATGATATTACTCAAAATATTCTCCACTGATTGCTTCTTAAATCACCCATTGCACATAGCCCATTTGAATACCTTATTTAGAGAGTGAATTGACATCCAAATTGCATTCCTTGTAGACATGCCATACATAGAAGGAGTCAAAAGTGTCCAAAATTATTTTAACTTCCTCAAGGAAAGGGAGCAAAAAAATGTTGTGACATCTCCGATTTTTCTAAGCCCAATTTATGACATTGAGAGAATCACCAAAAATATGAATAAATTTCACATCTTTTTCTCCAACAAAAAGAAATAGTAATTTTAGAGACATTAATTCAACATAATTATGTGTACTTGGTCCCAGTCCCATTTTTATTTTAAATAAATGATGCTCTGAAAGGAATAATACAACACCCCCCCGCCCCCCAAATAACTAGATGTTATTTTGGGAAGCTCCATAAAAAAAATACTACGGCCTAGAATGGTACACTAGTTCCACCTGAATAATCGAAATTGGGCCCGTACCTTTTTCCTTTGGAAAGTGTGAGATTACACTAAGGCTTTGAGCATCTATGATTTCTAGTGGAATGGATTTATCTCAAAAGATAGTTGAATTATAGACCAACCAATATAGCTACGAGTTGTGCCATTAGAGACCCAACCTCTCCAAGCATCCTCCACAGATTGTCCTTGCCAATTACACTTCCGGCCCAAAATTGTAGAGCATTGTTGCCAAGTGTGTTTGACAAATAGGCATAAAATAAAAATATGGGTCACCGATTCTTCATTCACTTTACAAACAATACACCAGCCCGGTCCCTCAATCTACCTCTTATTCATCGAATCCCAAGTGAGCACTTTATTAACAATCATACACCACATAAATATGAAATCTTTAAGGGGGCATCACACTTTCCATAATACTTTCCACCACTAGAAATGATCCCTTAAATGGAGCTCTATATTAAGTTGGATGTAGCCCAGTTTTGGTGTATATGTTCCATGTGGAGAATGTTTCCAAACTATTTCATCCTCTCTATCCACAATATGGATATGAGTTTTTTTTTAAGCTATGATATAATTTGACCAAGGGACATCAAAGGCCACCCCTAGCCCCAACTAATTGGAGTCCTTCCATTCTTGATTCCATATAGTGGTACAATCCGAATCTGCGATCTGATTAAGGTAGAATACTCCTTGGGTGTGTAATTGATGACCCAAATCTTGTGGGAGGAGGTGGCTATCTTCACTACCCAACCACAAATAATATCTGATGTGCACCTTGGAGCCATTTCCAATGTTCCAAGCAAGTCCTTCACCAACTACCTCATAGGATTTGATAACTTCCTTCCATATGATTGAACACATAGATTTCTTCTTTAGAGTATTTTTTATCCATTCCAGAACAAATTCTGGGTAAATATATTTTTGAATAATCACTTTCATCCATATATTGTCTATAGTACTCAACCTTCAACATGATTTAGCTACCAAATATTTTGAGAATACGAAGATATTTTTCAACCCCCATCCTCCTAAATTTTTTGTACATCCATAGATTTCCATTTGACCCATGGAAGAACAAATTTATCCTGTGTTCCTGCCCAGAGGAATTTGAAACATATTTTCCTTTCCTTTTCAAGAACGCCTTTGGGGATCCAGGAAAGAGACATCCAATAGACTGGGATTGCTTCCAAGACCGATTTAAAACCATAATCAAATGGCCTTCTTGAGATAGCCTTCTAAAACTCCAACTATTTAACCTTTTTTCCAATTTTTCTATTAACCATAGCCAATCTTCCTTCTTGTAACAGTCCAGCTTTAGATGAAAGCTCAAATATTTGAGACCTGCATCAAAGTCCTTTACTTCATAAGGATAACAAAATCTATAATAACCCAACTCGTCTGCGTCCAAATTATGGACTAATAGAGTGGATTTTCTTTTATTTATTCTCATACCGATTGCCCTACCAAATAGTTCCAAGATGTTATGTAGCTTTTCAACATCCTCTCTTTTCCCATTGCAAGAGAGAAAGACGTCATCCGCAAAGAGTAGATGAGTTAACTTGAGCATAGGGTAAATTGAAATTCCTTGGAACTCTCTTCTTGTTTTGGTTTCTTCCATAGTTTTGCTAAGGCCCTCGGCTACAAGAAGGAAAAGGAGAGGAGACAAAGGACATCCTTATAGAATTACTCGTTCAACATGAAAGAAAGGGGAGGTAGATCCATTGATAAGAACTACAAAGGATGTTGATGTGATGCATCTTATCACCCAATTTATAAAAGGTATTTCAAACCTAGGATGAGTAAGGAGGAGCATGATATAAAGCCAATTGACTCTGTCATAAGCCTTTGACAGGTCTATCTTCAATACAACCCCTTTGGCTTTTCTAGTCTTGATGGTGTGAATTCCTTCCTATGCCACACCAATAGCCTCATGATTTTTTCTCCCTTCCAAGAAACCAAATTTTTCTTTGGATACCAAAGAGGAGAGGACAACCTTTTTTCTTCTTGTAATATCTTTTGACACCACTTTGTAAATACAATTTTACAAAGGGAGATAGGTTTGTAGTCATCTACAGATTGTGGAGAGTCAGATTTTAGAATCAAGGCTATGAAAGTGGAATTTAGGGAAGTATTCATATGACCTTATATCACCATTAAGATATCCTTCATGATCAAATCATAGAGGCCTAAAAAAAATTTCTATAGTCTAGCCATCCAAACCAGGGCTTTTTTTCTTCTGGAAAATATGTAATACTTCCTTGAGTTCTTCTTTCAAAACTTCTTCCATTAGATACCTATTGGCTTCAACATCCATAAAACTTGGAAAGAAAAGTGTGTCTGACAATGTCTGCTATAGCGGCTCGATCATCTTCCCTAAATATATTTTGAAAGACATTCTTCTCGAGTTGAGCTAAAGCATCAAAAGAGGAAATTTCTATCTTGGAGTGATCTGTAAGGATCCGAATAATATTTTTGAATTTCCTACCTTTAGCATAGGCCTAGAATATTTTTTTGTTTTCATCCCCACTTTCTATCCATATAGCTCGACTCTTTTTGCGGCAAACTTCTTTTCAATCTTCCAACAACTGGCGTCTCTTGTTTTCCAATATGATTAGAGCCTCCTTTTATTTAGGAGTGACATAGCCCTCCCCATCGAAGTCATAGATTGAAAGGAGTGTTGCTTATGTGTCAATTAAATCCTGTTCATCCCTTTGTCTCTTATTATGATCCCAACACATGACTGCCTTCTTGAACCATTTGAGATTTGATACAAATTGAACCCTAGCCACCTCCCCAAAATGGGGATCATAAGGAATCTGACATTCTTTAAATAAAGTATGGAAGCTTTCCTCCTTTAGCCAGGATGGATTAAAATTGAAGGGGCTCACTGGCTTCCTCATCCCTCCTCCAACCTCCAAAACTGTAGGAGAGTGGTCAGATTCACCTCCGCTACCAATCCATTGCCTAAATTGTAGAGGATGCTCTAGGAATTTATTTGATATCAAGAACCGATCTATTCTTTTTTCAATTCGATCTTCCCCAATTCTCATTTTCCACTGAGTTGGGTTCAATTTAATTGGGGCTAGATCTGTAAGGAATTTTTCCACCAAAATATGCTTGAAATAGTCGGATAAAGGGTCAATTCACACCCTTGTACCAAAAATTTCAGTTGCTCCTATAGAGAAGTTTAGGTCTCCACCTAAGATGAGGACTCCATTGTCTAAGAAGGATTTTTGAAAAATAACATTCCAGAAAGGTACTAGATCAACATATGGCCCATATATGTTTAAAATTGACAAGGTCATACCCATATCTACATAACATACTTCCCACACCTAAACTAGACTCAAACCCCCATGAGTTTATCAATTTTTCAGATCTGGTGTTCCATCCAAGTGCCAATCCCCAGATCTCCCTCTGGTATTCATACCAATGAAGCTCCATTTCTTGAAGAGGGACTCTAATAGAGAAACAATAACATTACCACCTCCCATGGTTTCTTGAAAAATAATAATGTCAAGATGATTGGTTTCCATCTGTCTTTTTGGGCCAGTTTTTTGGAGGGGCTCACCACACTCCTACAATTGAAGGATAGGAATTTCACGTGGAAACCTCTTCCACAGTTTTCAATGCTCTATGTACCCCCATAATGGACATTTTTTTCCCTGCCTCCATATCCACCAATGCCCTATTCCGAGCCTTCGAAAAATGGGATTTTCGACCCCTGCCCTTATTCCATGTGATAGGTAGTGGATTTTTTCCCAAACCCTCTGCCCAATAACTCGACTCGAACCAAGAATTGCTCTACTCCCGATATTATAAACAACTGCCTCTTCTTCCGTGTCCCTCGAGGACTCAAACTCTTCTATTAAGCTCAGAAGGGGGGTTTCTTATACAAAGGAGCATTAGGCTATGGGTGTTTCTCGAACAAGAAATGAAGAAGAAGAAAATATCCCTTGAGAAAAAGAAAATTTCCCCAAAATATAAAAATATTTTATCAAAACATTAATGGACTCGGGAGGACAGGTACACATACCTTGAGCTTGAGCATTTTCCTCTCGTAGAATCATGGTGGATGATCTATCCACAAGTCGCAGTGCATCTCGTGATAAATTGTATAACGAATTTTTTTTTTTACTTTTATAATTTCTAGATTCATACTTATCCACTAATCTCACACGTTATTCACTATCACTATTATTATTAGGTTAAAGTAAGTATTTTTGAAAATTTGTGGGTTTTGTCATTTTTCAATGTCCATGGAAAGTGGATAACCATGTTTTCATGACGTAATTTAAACTTGGATTTATATAAAGCTATTTAAATGTTTACTGATGAAATCAATTGAAAACAAAAATTTAACTTTATATTATTATAAGTTTTTATTGGGTTATATTTTCAAAAAATTGAATATATAGTTATAGTGTATATTAAGTTTAATATTTTTTTTTGTCATTTATTATAAATTTAGTTTGATTTATTCGTAATTTTTTTTAATATTTTAATGATCAATCCACCAAAATAAATATTTAATAGTGTATCTATTTTTTCCTTATTTAGTGACTAGATAGAAAGAGAAATACATGGTAGAGATTCTTAAAACTGCGATGAAATAATAACAAAATAACAGTAACAAAGACATATGTCTGACACCATGAACATTGTATTATCATGGAGAAACCAATGCCTGTATTCTTATAAGTTAGAGGTTATAATGCAAAATACATAGATCGTCACACTAATTGTGGTGCCATGGGACATTATGGTATGCTACAATCCCTACATATTGTTATTTCTCTTATACTATGATATTGCAAATTCATTTTTGCACTTGCTCGTGGAGCATCAAATCGCTACAATAGGAGTTGAGTGCTTTCCCTCATTTCGACAAGTTTTTTAACACCCTTTCTTGGATGTTAAGGTTGGGATCCTGGGATCTCTTAATGCTTGTAGAAGTATCTAGTGACTTTTGTACATTATTAACTCCACATAAGAGTGGGTGCAAGTTAATGACGGTCTCTCATGATGCATTAGTAACATTGCAAACACGGAAAAACAACAATATGTTAACTTGGAGGGATGATTTGAGGTACTTACACATTGAATTTGAATATGGTGTAAAAATATGAAATGTAGGAAATTGAATTAGCTTTCTAAATATATAACTTTTATTTATAGAATTTGTGTATCGCTATGTGAAATTTGAGCTTTTCTAATAGTGCTATGTTATTTTTCATGCAAAACATAATGCATATGTTCTCGTTAGTGGAGGTGTTGAGTACCTAAATGATGGAATTTCCTTAAAAAAATTGCAGAATTATAGAGAATGCATTATTCTTATGAAGGGCTATTTTTTCAAAATTTATAATGTGTTTTTTTTTAATTAAATTTTGAAGTCATTGTATCCTTGAATTTACAAGGCCTTGCATTAGTGCGGGCTGTGAGGGTATTAACATAAGATCAAGGTCAAATTTTTTTAAATTGTAGAACTCAGTTTATACTAATGCAATATATAGCTTATTATAAAAATGGTTAAAGTGATAAAAAGTTATAGAACGAATAAAAGGTGTATGTATTTTAATATTTTGATATATATATATATATATATAGTCGACTCTATATGGGTGTGTAGTTATATATATATAGTCGACTCTATATGGGTGTGTAGTTTCATCTATGATATATTTGTGTAGCCTATACAAAACTAACATGAAAAATAGAGAAATTGAGAGCCATTCAAAACAAATGGAAGTTTTAATGTATTTGTAGTGCAAACCACTAGACTTGTTTTTCCAAATCTAAATTTGAGGCAACCAAATCAAAAAACATGTATGTTAAAGTTCTCACTCCCACGAAAAAAAATTGAATGAAAGGAATGTACACACATTTTAGAGCGTGTCCACGTTGTAAAGAACGCACTATTTCTAGAGCATGTGCATGTTATAAAGTGTGTGTGTGTGTGTTCTTAGAATCTACATGCTTTTTTTTTACTATTCATACTTGTGAATGCATTTAGAGGTAGTTCTAACAAGAATGTTCTTTATCCTAAGGTTCTAGGCTCATGAATGGGTAATGAATAGGATGCTAAGAAAATGATAAAAGGATATAATGAGGACATTAAGGGTATGCTAATAGGACAGAAAGGGGGATGAAAATGGGATTCTTTTCCATTCATAATTGGTAGGCCCTAAAGGAAGCTTATATTCTTTTCAGGCCAAGAATGACACTTTGAACCACCACAAATGACCTATCGAGGACATCATTTACCTTTAACTAAGTATATAGGTAAAAGTAGCATTTTTTAGCAGTATGTATGGGTTTTGGGGGCTTGGACATGGACAAGGGAGGAAACATGAATGTTAGGCCCTTATAGCCATCTAGGGCCAAGAAAGTGTTGTGGCCGCAACAACCCCCCTTTCATTTTTCTTTTATAAGTGAAAGGAAATGAACCCCCCTACTAAAGTTTCAACTTTAATGCTTAATCCTCCACTACTTGAGCCTAATGATTATTATTCATCTACCTTGAGGGAGTTGGGGGTTTGATATTTATCGATGATTGTCTTTGATGAGGTTTGTTGATCCTTTTGATCTTATACTTTTAAATTTATTCATAATAAATTTCGACTTATGATGCTTTGTTGACATTTGTATGATGAAATTGACGAGTTATCTTCGGGATCTATTGCAGATTTGGAAGTATTTGATGATCCTATATAGTTGTAAAGTTTGAATTTTGATTGTATGTCTTGAATGAGATTTCTTTTGAGGGATTTCTAAATGGATAACTTAAATCAAGAACACATATGAATTTTTCATCCTCTTGCTTGAATGTTGCGCCTAATGTCTTCATATTTATTCTTTTGTGTGTTGATCATAACCTTCAATTTCTAACTCTTAGCTAGAATCACATGATCAATAACCCTTTATGTGATTTTGAAGCTAGATGCACACAAATTGCATGACATTTATCTACAAGAACCAATATCATGGATGATTGTCTTTGAGACACTTCTCCTCTTCACTTCTTCATTTTGCAAAAAAACCCAACACTTATTTATAAGTTTGTGGAAGGAAAAGGAAAAGAATGTAATGTTTATGATATATTGGCAAGTGTCTTCTTACTCACATAACTGATCTCATAATTTTTTTCGCTGCAAGAGCAGGGTCGTAGGGTCACTTCTTTACATGACTGCTCCAGCCTTGAAATTCATGTGGGGAATCCCTTGATCTTTTTCATATTGACAAGACTTCTCTTTATGTAGATATTTTCTATTATTTTAAGCCAACATTCAAAAGTCGAAATTAAACCTTGCCTTGCCCGAACCTCAGTGGAATTTGATTCTCTCACCACTTCCATCATCTGGAACCCTCATCTATATTAGGAAACTTGACCAGTGGGTTTACCTTCTCGGGCTCTTACCTCATCGACCTCTTCCCTATAGGGAGTTAGATTCACCTTTTTTCACAACCCAAAGGCTTATCGGGCTTCCCTCGTCAGTTAATTCCCATCAGATAATCCAACTACATACATGAATGATTTATCCTTAATATGAAGCCCAACAAGCCTATCAAGTTCTTTGTTATCGGATAGAATCTTAATTCTCATCCTATTCATTCGAATTGGCCCCTTTCTAAAATTAATAATCTAGATTATTAGTTTGGTTTGATCGATCGTTAGTCTTCATCTACTCGCATCCCAAACCCAATTGGACTTAATCCTATCAGGCACTCACCTTGTAGTTGGAATTTCTCATTCAAGTTTTTCACGATCCAATAAGCCCATTATATTCTCACCTATTGGGTTCCCTTTTATCGGACTCACACATCTCGCATGCCAAGATGGATTCAAGCTCCAATCCATCTTACATGTCACCCTTTGTGGCATTGATGTGGCATTAATGTGTCATATGACGCGCCATTCCTTTACCCATTGGATTCTCACCACTTGTCATAACAAAATTCATGCATTGTGGTTTGACATAGGAGCCTATTCCTTGATCTTGTCGGTTTCCCTCTCCTTGCAAACTTGTTGAGTTTTCCCTCAATGATTTCCCATTTATTGGATTGACATGTATCATGTGCCCTTCTAGCATCAAACTCCTTTTATCATATGAGTCACTCTTTGTGACGTTAATGTGTCCCATTATGTGTCATCTTTTTATCCCTTGGTCACTTGCCATTTGACGTATCCAAATTTGAGTGGTTGTGATTTCCATATGACATACCTACTTTAATCGAGTCCTGGTTACTCAGAATCTATATGGTATACCTTGCTCCTATTTTTGGTCCCTAGGTGAGGAACCACGACATGTGTGGAACTTGGCCTCGTTTTCCTAGCGCATTTTGTAAATAATTTGTATAGTTTTATTTTATTTCTAATTTGTATTTTTTTTTCCTAAAAAAAAAAGTATAATTTTTATTTCATCCGAAGAGAAAATAAAATTACATTCTATAGAATACATGCAACCATGCATTTCACTGATCATTTGGGAAGCCAACACGCCCCTTCAAACCCAAAAATGGTGAAGTGATGCATGAACAAAATCATCACATATACTACATCATACAAAATTAATAATAAAAAAAAATAGGTTACAAAAACCTTTACATTTATTGATCACAAAAGATATGCCGAGATAGAGCTCGGAAAACGCCATCAAAAAATGAATATTGATGAAAAGACAAATCTAAAATAGAGGTTCAAGAGGAGGAAGTTGTAAATATCTTCTCTTCTATGAAAGGACGATGATATTACTCAACAAATTCTCCACAGATTGCTTCTTAAATCACCTGTTTCACATAGCCCATTTGAATACATTGTTTAGAGAGTGAATCGACATCCAAGTTGCATTATCTATAGACATTCCATACATAGGAGGAGTCAAAAGTCTCCAAAATTCTTTGAACTTCCTCAAGGAAAGGGAGGAGAAAAATGTTGTGACATCTCTAAGTTTTCTAAGCTTAATTTATGACATTAAGAGAATCACCAAAAATATGAATAGATTTCACATTTGTTTCTCCAGCAAAAAGAAATAGTAATTTTAGAGACATTAATTCAACATAATTATTTGTACTTGGTCCCAATCCCATTTTTTATTTTAAAGAAATGATGCTCTGAAAGGAATAATACAACACCCCTCCCACATGATTAGATGTTATTTTGGGAAGCTCCATCAAAAAAATACTACGACCTAGAACGATCCACTAGTTCCACCTGAATAGTATAAATTGGGTTTGTCCCTTTTTACTATGGAAAGTGTGAGAGTACACTAACACTTTGAGCATCTATGATTTCTGGTGGAATGGATTTCTCTCAAAATATAGTTGAATTATGGGCCAACCGAGAACCCTAGTTGATAAGCAATGGCAAGGCCTTACAACTACAAGTTGTTCCATTAGAGACCCAAACTCTCCAAGCATCCTCCACATATTTTCCTTGCCAATTACACTCCTGACCCAAAATTGTAGAGCACTCTTGCCAAGTGTTTTTGACAAATGTGCATAAAATAAAAACATGGGTCACCAATTCTTCATTCACTTTACAAAGAATACACCAGCCTGATCACTCAATCTACCTCCTATTCATCAAATCCCAAGTGGGAACTTTATTAACAATCATACACCACATAAATATGTGATCTTTGAGGGTGCATCACAATTTCCATAATACTTTCCACTTCTAGTTGAAGGATCCCTTAAATGGAGCTCTATATTAAGTTGGATGTAGCTCCTAGTTTTGGTTTATATGTTCCATGTGGAGAATGTTTCCAAACTGTTTCATCCTCTCTATCTACAATACAGATATGAGTTGTTTTTAAAGATCTGATATAATTTGACCAAGGGACATCAAAGGCCACCCTTAGCCCCAGTTGATTGGAGTTCTTTCATTCTTGATTCCATATAGTGGTACATTCTGAATCCACAATCTGATTAAGGTAGAATACTCCCAGGGTGTGTAGTTGATGACCCAAATCTTGTGGGAGGAGGTGGCTATCTCCACTACCCGGCCACATATAAGATATGATGTGCACCTTGGACCTATTTCCAATGCACCAAGCAATTACTTCACCAACTACCTCACAGGAGTTGATGACTTCCTTCCATATGATTGAAAAAATCGATTTCTTCTTTAGAGATTTTTTTATCCATTTCAAAACAAATTCCGGGTGAATATATTTTTGAAGAATCAATTTCATCCATATACTGTCTATAGTAATAAACCTCCAACATGATTTAGCTGTGAAATATTTTGAGAATACAAAGATATTTTTCAGCCCCCATCCTCCTAAAAGTTTTTGTACATACAGAGATTTCCATTTGACCCATGGAAGAAAACAATGATCCTATGTTTCTGCCCAGAGGAAATTGAAACATATTTTCCTTTCCTTTTCAAGAACACCTTTGGGGATCCAGGCAAGAGAAATCCAATAGACTAGGATTGCTTCACAGACTGATTTAACCATAATCAAATGGCTTGCTCGATATATCCATCTAAAACTCCAACTATTTAACCCTTTTTCCAATTTTTCTATTAACCATAACCAGTCTTCCTTCTTGTACCAATCCAAATTTAGATGAAAGCCCAAATATTTAGGACATGCATCAAAGTCCTTTACTTCATAAATATAATAGGATCTATAATAATCCAACTCCTCTTCCTCCAAATTATGGACTAATAGAGTGGATTTTCTTTTATTTATTCTCATACCAGTCGCCCTGCCAAATAGTTCCAAGATGTTATGCATCTTTTCAACATCCCCTCTTTTCTCAATGCAAAAGAGAAATATGTCATCCACAAAGAGTATATGAGTTAACTTGATCATAGGGGAAATTGATATTCCTTGGAAGTCTCTTATTGTTTTGGTTTCTTCCATAGTTTTTCTAAGGTCCTCAACTACAAGAAGGAAAAGGAGAGGAGACAAAGGACATCCTTATTGGATTCCTCACTCATCATGAAAGAAAGGGGAGGTAGATCCACTGATAAGAACTGCAAAGGATGTTGATGTGATGCATCTCATCACCCAATTTATAAAAGCTATTTCAAACCCAAGATGAGTAAGGAGGAGCCTGATATAAATCCATCTAACTCTGTTATAAGCCTTTGACAAGTCTATCTTCAATACAACCCCTTTGGATTTTCTATTCTTGATGGTGTGAATGCCTTCCTACACCATGCCAATAGCCTCATGAATTTTATTCCTTCCAAGAAACAAAATTGTTCTTTGGATATCAAAGCGGAGAGGACAACCTTTATTCTTCTTGTAATAACTTTTGACATCACTTTGTAAATACAATTACATAGGGAGATAGGTTTGTAGTCATCTACAGATTGTGGAGAGTCAGATTTCATAATCAAGGATATGAAAGTCGAATTTAGGGAAGCATGCATATGACCTTTAGTACATGATTCACTATCACCATTAATATATCCTTCTCGATCGAATCATAGAGGCCTAAAAAAAATACTATAGTCTAGCCATCCAGCCTAGGGCTTTTGTTCTTATGGAAAATATGTAATACTTCCTTGAGTTCTTCTTTCAAAATTTCCTCCATTAGAACCCTATTGGTTTCAACATCCATAAAAATTGGAAAGAAAAGTGTGACTCTGACAATGTCTGCTATAGCATCCCAATCATCTTCCCTAAAGAGATTTTGAAAGAGAGTCTTCCCGAGTTGAGATAAAGCATCAAAAGAGGAAATTTCTCTCCCAGAGTGATCTGTAAGGCTCCAAATAATGTTTTTTAATTTCCTTCCTTTATCATAGGCCTGGAAAAAAAATTTCTATTCATCCCCACTTTCTGGCCATATAGCTCGACTCTTTTGGTGGAATACTTCTTCTCGATCTTCCAACAAATCACATCTCGTGTTTTCCATTATGATTAGAGCCTCCTTTGATTGTGACATAGCCCTCCCCATCAGAGTCATATATTTCAAGGAGTGTTTCTTATGTGTCAATTAAATCATGCTCATCCAATTTTCTCTCTTATTATGATCCCAACACACTGCTACCTTCTTGGATAATTTGAGATTTGATACAAATTGAACCCCAACCACCTCCCCAAAATGGAGATTATAAGGAATCCAACATTTTTTAACTAAAGTATGGAAGATTTCCTCCTTTAGCTAAGATGGATTAAAATTGAAGGGGCTCATTGGCTTCTTCATCCCTCCCACAACCTCCAAAAATACAGCGGAGTGGTCAGATTCACCTCCATTACTAATCCACTTCCTAAATTGTATAGGATGTTCTAAGAGTTTATCTGATATCAAGACCTGATCTATTATTTTTTCAATTCGATCTTCCCCAATTCTCTTTTTCCACCCGGTTGTGTTCAATTTAATTGGGATTTGATTTGTAAGGCATTTTTCCACCAAAATATGCTTGAAATAGTTGGATAAAGGGTCAGTTCACACACTTGGACCCAAAACTTCAGTTTCTCCTATAGAAAAGTGTAGGTCTCCACCTAAGATGAGGAATTCACTGTCTAAGAAGGATTTTTGAAAAAGAGCATCCCAGAAAGGTATTCGATCAACATATAGACCATATATGTTTAAAATTGAGAAGGTCATACCTGGATTTACATAACATACTTCCCACACCTATGTTGGTTGTGGAGCTTGATTATCTTCCTGATTAAGAGGTCTTTGTTTTCAGTTGTGTTTATACCCCATGAATACTTTACACCCTGGAAGAATGTACACTCCTCCACGCAGGGGAGTGCAGGGGGGCTTGCCCCTCCTGTGGGTTCCGGGGGAAAGTGGGACCCTCGGTGAGGGTTTTAGGGACAACATTCCCAGATGGGGATTCGAGGGAGAATCCACCAAAGGAAAAATTTCCTTGTAAATGTGTATTGTAATTTCATAGTAAATCTGGACCATTCATTATAAGGTCGTAGATATGACAATAGAAGTTATGTTAGGGTTTTTTTCTCTAGAAGGAAACCCTCTTTTATGAGGGAAATGTATTGCGGCTATGTATGATTGTGAATATTGTATTCTGAGAGAGGAGACTCCGAGAGAAAGAAGATGAAGTTACAATAGGTGTGTTGTAGGTTGTATCCCTTCATTTGTTGGATAATAATAAAGGAAGGACCTGGAAATTTCTCTGGTGGGCGTAGCCCACACTGGGTGAACCACATATATCCATGTATCTATTATATTGTGTATCTTCTATGTTTTATTTCCGCATTTTTTTTTGTTTTATTGCTCTCTGATCCTGTTTTTCTAACAATTGGTATCAGATTGAAAGGTAACTTGCAGGAAAAGAGGGTTTGTAGCTCGAGTGGGAGTAAGGGCGTAAGATAGAAAGTTTAGGGTTGAGAAGTTTAATGACCAAAAATACCAGTTATGGAAGATATAGATGGAAGATTATTTATATCAGAAGGATCTATTCCTACCATTGGGTGGAATAACAAAGAAGCCGACTTCCATGAAGGACGAAGAATGGGAGGTTTTTGACAAAAAGGCACTAGGAATGATATGGCTAAGCCTGGAAGCATCGGTGGATTTCAATATTTTGAAAGAAAAGACAACGAAGGAGCTGATGAACTCATTGCCCTCAACATCTAATAAGGTATTTCTAATGAAGATATTATTTAATATGAAGATGTCAAAAGGTGGGTCTATTGCAGATCATTTAAATGAATTTAATACAATTACTAATAAACTAAGTTTTGTAAAAGTGGACTTTGATGATGAGGTGAGGGATATTCTAATCTTGTACTCATTACCAGGAAGCTGGAACGACTTGGTCATGGTTGTAAGTAACTCTATCTCTGGTTCAAACACTTTAAAATTTGATGATGTTGTTGGTGTTATCCTTAGCAAGGAAATGTGATGGAAAAACACATGTGAGACATCAGGTAATGCATTAAACATGGAGAACAGGGAAAGACAAAAGGATAGAGGAAAGGGCTCAGGGAACCATGGGAATTCTACGAAGGGTAGATCCAAATCTAGACTAGGAAATATAGAGTGCTAGAATTGTGGAAAGAAAGGGCATCTGAAGAAAGACTGTAGAGCTCCAAAGAAACAAAGATATGGACAACCGAAGAAAAATCGGGAAGCAAATGTAACAGGTGATGTGTTACAAGATGTTTTGATTCTTTCTGTAGATAATATTTCTGAGTCTTGGGTAGTATATTGAGGGGCTTAATTTCATGCCACACCCCATAGGAAACATTTTCTAGATTATGTTCAAGGTGATTTTGGACAAGTTCATTTGGGCGATGATGCACCATGCAAAATTGTTGGAATGGGAAAGGAAAAAATAAAGCAAAGGAATGGAAAACAATGGTTTTTGAAAGAGGTAAGACATGTTCCAGATCTAAGGAAAAATATAATTTCAACAGGGAAGTTGGAAAGTGAAGGTTGTATATCCATATTTACAGATAAGATGTTGAAGGTCACCAAAAGATCACTAGTGATAACAAAAGGAGAGAAGGTAGGTACATTGTATTTATGTACTGGTAATACTGACTCTTCTATCTCTTTAGCTTCTACAAGAGTGGATACAACATTTTGGCATCATAGGCTTGGACACATGAGTGAGAAGGGGATGCAGGTATTTCTTAAAAGTTTTTTTTTTTCCAGATCTTAAAAAAATTGATTTGGATTTCTGTGAGCATTGTCTTTATGGAAAATAGAAGAGAGCCATATTTGTTAGAGTCGGAAAATAAAATAAGAGTGAAAGGTTAGAGTTTGTGCATACATATGTATGGGGACCAACTCAAGTATTATCTCTTAGTGTCTCTCATTATTATGTTACTTTTATTGATGATACAACTAGAAAAACTTGGGTTTATTGCATTCGACAAAAATATGATGTTTTTGATACTGTTAAGAAATGGAAATATTTAGTTGAGAATGAGACAGGAAAAAGGTTGAAGTGTCTCATATTAGACAATGGAGGTGAATATTCCAGCAAGGAGTTTGATGATTACTGTTCATACCATGGGATTCGTAGAGATAAGACAGTTCTATGAACACCACAAGAAAATGGTGCGTCAGAAAGGATGAACAGGACATTCATGGAGCATGCAAGGAGTATGATATTGCATGCTGGTTTGACCTTACAGTTCTAGGCAGATATTGTAGATACTATTGTTTACTTAAAAAAAAGAGGACCTTCAAGCTCTTTGGATGGTGGAATTCCAAAGGAGGCATGGACAGGTAAAAGGGTAAGCTATTCTTTTTTGAAGACTTTCGGTTGTGAAGCATTTGTCCATATTAATAAAGAAAATAGAACAAAGCTTGAGGAAAAATCCAAGAAGTGTACCTTTATTGGATACGGTGTTAATGATTTTGGTTATCACTTATGGGATTATGAAAATCACAAAATCATTAGGAGTAGAGATGTCATATTCAATGAGAAATTCATGTACAAAGATTAGTTGTAGGGAAAGATACAAGAAAAATAAAAACCAAAATACACAGTGCTTGATGAGATCACTGGAAAAGAGATTCCAAAGGTACTGGAAAATCAAAATGTACAAAAACAGGAGCAACATGTACCTCAAACTCCTACAAGTGTTGTTAGAAGATCTACCAGGTTAAGTAGACCCCCTGAACGATACTCTCCTTCATTGTATTATTTATTGTTGGTTGACTCTGGTGAAACATAATGTTATGAAGAGGCAATGCAGGTAGACACCAAAAAGAAGTGGGAGAAAGGTATGAAAGAGGAAATGGATTCCTTGGTAAATAACCAGACTTGGGATTTGGTTCAATTTTTTGTAGGAAAAAGAGCATTGCAGAATAAATGGGTTTACAAGTTGAAGGAAAAAGATGGAGGAAAAAAGCGGTACAAGGCT
>CBVK0100485125.1:0-18872 GCA_900067695.1 Picea abies
TTACATGGACGCTTTCTTTCTCTGTAGACATACCATATATACACAGTTATCTTTAACAATACCCCGAAACCATTAACCAGGTGACCCAATAAACATTAAGCAGGTGAAGGTGACCCAATAAACATTAAGCAGGTGAAGTTGATGCAAAGAAGAAGCTCCCTATCATAATGATTACTAAGAACTTTTGTTCTACTAAAAGTTTAGAGATAATGTTTACAGCTGTTGTAACTGTGAGTTAGTCTTATCTTAATGTTATATATGTAACTTTTATTTGTCTTTGTAATACATTCTATTATTGTGTGTTAATCTGCAATGGCTACTCGATTTCCAAGTGATGACAATAAAGTTAATTTGCAATATAAATACCAAGCAAAACCCATATATGAAGGAGCAAGCCCATCGTGATGCTGCAAACAACTTTGGGACAAAACCAGGTAATCGTCAACCTCTATCTAATATATATTAATATGAGAACCTCTTTCATAAAAAAGTAAAAGTAAGCCCAACATGATGGTTCCCAAGAACTTTCCTTCAGAAAGACCAAACTCTATGCAGATGACAGTAACTGGATATAAATACATCTGAGCTAAACCCAAAAACAAGCACAACAACAAATTATGTTTACCAAGAAGTTGCTTCAACAAATATACAACGGTCTAGCAAATTTGATGTACATGAAGTTGGTTATATATATATTTGTGTGTTTTCTCTTTTTTTCGAGAATAGTTTCGTTAGTGGTTGGTTTTTTAAGGAGAGGTGACTGTATACCGAATCTTTTTGTGTTACTAGCTATTAACACCCTTACCTTGAACACTTAATACCTAGGAGGAACATAAGTTTCTTCAAAAAAACAAAATTTAAACATGATTTTTCAGGATGTTGGGCAAAAATTCAATTTAACTCTGAATAGAACTCATGAAATTCTACATACACAGCTTGAGTTACTTACATTGACGAAGCAGTCATGAAAATGCAGACGTAGAATAGAAGCAGCCATGCGTGCCTCCTGAGCTACGGCTCTTTGAACTCCAGCGAAAACTATGGCTTCAGCCTGTGGACATGTCCATAGATAGTGATCAGGCGTTAATGATCCACTAGGGTTTGCTCTAGTCCTTGCCCATGCGGACATCAACGCTAAAACAAAGCAAAATCTCAGAGCAGCAGCCATGGTTGAGGACCTCTGCGTGTGTGGAAAACACAGGAAAATACAACAATGGATTCGTTTAATGGATATATGCTTGAGATACCCATAGCTTTATATGAAGAAATCCATGAAATTGCTTTGGCTGTTTCATAGTGTGAGAACTTGTCAATGGCGGGCATCCTTGACCAGATTATGCAATCCGGCGATCGGGCCATCCATATGCGACAGGCATGCAGCTAAGTCAAAGGTCGCTCGGCACGCACAAAACTGAAGATTTTATCGTATCTTCTAGTTAAATCTGATCGCTAATACGGTCGTTGTCCAAGTATTATCGAAATTAAATGCGTTCGCTATTAATTTGGCCCACTGGGCTAAGTAGTCGAATATTAGAGTTGTTTTTTAAGTGAAGCCATCATCCACACTGCATAGCCATACCAAACTGGTGCCATATGTTTTATATCTGCCACTTTGTTATTGTTATTTCTATATTTTATTGTTATTGTTATAGTTATAGAGTTTGGATTTAATTTTAAGTTTATGGTCAAGTTGGACATCAAATTGGTGTATGGAATTCTTTTGTTTTTGGGATAAAGGACCTGTTCTCTGTAGTCATTGGATTTTAATTGGTGATCTCTTAGGAGGAAACACATGTTCTTAAGGGATGGTTAGATGGGCCAACAGGCATGCAGCTAAGTCAAAGGCCTCTCTACTTGTCCAATTATTATTCAAAATTAAATGTGTTAGCTATTAATTTGGCCCACCAAACTCATGACATATGTTATATGTTTTAGATTTGCTACTTTGTTATTGTTATTTCTAGAGTTTGGATATAATAATAATAATAATTTAATTTTAAGTTCATTGTCAAGTCAAACATCAAATTGGTGTATGAGACTCCCCTGTTTGTGGGATAAAAGATCTTTTCTCTGCAGCCATTAGATTTGAACTGGTTATCTCTTAGGAGGAAACATATATTCTTAACAGATGGTTAGACTTTATTGTAAATTGAGTAACTAAATTGAAACTTATAATAAATTTAGAACAAAAATATATCTATAAACAATTTAAAATGAATCAGATTTTACCTAAAAATTACTCCTAAAAAAATATTTTTTATATAATTATTTTGTTCATGTTTGAAATAAAAATTATAATTTTTTATATATAATTATTTTGTTCATGTTTAAAATAAAAAATATAATAATATAAGAAATCAATATATTAATTAATAATTTTGAAAGTAAATTGTATGTAAATTTAAATCTCACACATTAATATGTTTAGAGTGAACACTTTACCCATTATTAAAAATTAACATTTCAAACATACACATCATATTTTTCAGAATTTAGTTCTTCCTTCACTTTCAACATTAATATTTGATAGCTTTAGAGATTAGTTCATTTGTCTAAGCAGTTGATATTTAGATATTTATTAAATGAAAAATCTCCACCTAACTAAGCGTTCAATTTGATGGATATTTTGGAGCGACGTTGGTTGCTTCAAAAATCGAACCCACGTCGCCTGCTTCATGTGGTTCTTATTAGTTGTGGGTCACGCGCCTTTGAAAATTTTCCTAAGTATTTCGGGAAGTAAATGAAAGCAGTATAAAAGTTTTAAATTTTAAATTTTTTATTTATTTTTAAAGTTTTGTATAAAATTTGGTTAGAAATTAAGAAACATGAATATAATTGGAGATTTTAATGATAGAGATTACATGTTTAGGGATTCTTAAAGGTTTTAAAGGATGTTGAATTCATTTACATATTCAAAAACATTATTTAATCTATATAGAATTGTGATTTTATTAATAATTGATTTGCTAAATAAAAATAAAAAAACTTAAAACATAAAAAAATAAACTATTAATTTAAAATATTTAGAAATAAACTTTTATTGAAATTTATGAAAAAAAATATTTTAAAATTTTAAACAAAGTATAAAGATTCATCTCTATGATAAGGGTTAATTATTTTAGTTAACTAAAAAAATAAAATTAAAAACTATTAAATTACAAGTAAGAAAATAATTTGATTTATGACATAAAATACATTTACTTTATACATATCAATTTGTGATATTCTCTTTTTTGGGGGTGTGCTTTAAAACATTTATTTTTGGAAATTTGTAATCTCAAAAAACAATTTATGTAGTTGATTTAAATGTTTATATTTTATTTAGGGTATTGATTCTTTTGTAGTTGTATTTATTAAATTGTATTTTTTTTTATATTGGAAATTTTTTTATTGGAAATATTATTATTTTATAAAAAAATAATATGATTGAATTGTATATATTTTAGTTGTATTTATTAAATTGTATGTTCTTTTATATTAGGATATTTTTTTTATTGGAAACAATTTATATAGTTGATTTAAATGTTTATATTTTATTGAAGGTATTGATTTTTTTGTAGTTGTATTTATTAAATTATATCTTTTTTTTTATATTGGAGATCTTTTTATTCGAAATATTATTATTTTATAAAAAATTAACATGATTGAAGTGTATATTTTTGTAGTTGTATTTATTAAATTGTATGTTCTTTTATATTGGGAAATTATTTTTAGTGGAAATATCATTATTTTATAAAAAATTAACATGATTAGATTGTATGTTTTTTAAATGTATGAGGATTTGGAAATGGCATTATTTTATATATGTAATTATTGGATTGATTTTACACTTCATTAACATTTTGTTATAATTTTTTTTTATTATGTTTAATTCTCTATTTTCTAGTTTATTTTAGCTAATTAACTTAATTAGCATACTCTCTCAATTGGTAGATGGGAATGTTGAAGTGAATTGAGTGGTGTACATGTGAGATTTGGAAAGGAATAAATAACAATGTTACGTTTTTATGCATAAATCTAGGTTTTACATTTTACCTCATGCCCTTTTAAGGGTGAAGGATTTCTAACTTTCTATAAATTTGAATTATTAATGTAAATTTCAACTTTCAATAGTGAGTTTGTACTTTGCTGTGAATTTGAATAGAAAACTTTATACTCATAATGAATTTGAAAGATCATGGGTTTCTACTATCTCAATACATATTTATACAGGTAAATTTGAATCAAGATTGGTGTATCCTTATGGTATATTTCAACTATGGTTTATTCATAAATCAAGAATCTAAACAATAGTATCGTCTATTAGTGAACCAATACAAAAGTCCCTTTGTAGGTCTTATTTGTTTCTTTTGATTTTTAATACAATATGAGTAATTCCTATAGATACCAAAAATTTTGAAGGGATACCTAACAAAGTAGCCATAAATATTTTGTATCAATATATAGAACTATTAGAAAAAAGTAGAGAAGAGAGAAGCCCAACTTAAAACATAGGTGTATGAATATATAGAATAATTAGAAAAATGTAGATAAGAGAGAAGCCAAATTTAAAAGAGAGTGCTTGATAATAAATTCATTTCAAGACAAGATTGAGACAAAGATAGAAAATACAATTTTAGGGTTTGAGAGAGCTGTAGAAAATGGAAGCTAGATTACAAGAAATAAAAAAACCAAAGGCAAGAAAAGAAACAATCAACCCATGAGGTAGAGGCTCAGGAAAATCGTAATCTTAAGAACAATATTACAGCACTATAAGACATGCTAATCAATAATTTGACTATAAATTGTTTGGAACCTAAGTTGTATATCAAACCAATCAAAGAAGAAATGAACAAGTTCATAGAATTAGAGGACACATTCACAATAGTGAAGGAATAACTAAAAAATAGATGACAAATGGAGACAACTGGTATTATAAAAGAAAAAGGGTTGGGAAAAATAATTGAAAATAAAGATAGGTTGATCCAAGTTAAGCTAAGATCTAATGACCATAAATATAGCATACTAAAAAAAAATCCAAGATTAAAAGGGTCTGAAATATTTATTAATGAATATCTCATTCCAGAGGACCAAGTTGAATTAAGGAAGTTCAAAAGGTGAAAGAAGAAAGGAAGGAAGGGAAATGAGAAATGATTATGAATCAAAAGGATATTATTAGGGATAGAGACCAAAAATATAATAATAAATAACAATATCAAACACTACAGATACTCTCTTGGAAGGGTTGTTGTTTTCCATGGAGTAAAGGGCCTATAATAAGTTGGATCTGGAGTGACATTGCTATTATTTTCTAAGTTAGAACTTGGTAGCATGAAGAGTCTAAGGTCCCTAATATAGAAAGATTTGTTTTGTGGTCAACGCGGAAGAAGAAGTCCTCTCGTAGAGGGGTAGGAGGCATAGCTTATTACATAAAAATGAACATGTCTCCTCACATTCTACTTCATAACAAAGATCTTCTCAATGGATACATATGGATGGAGATATGAGATATTAACCTAAGAATATCTATATAGCAATATGTTATTTTGCACCTATTAACTCTACTTTTTATACAAAAAAAAATCTAGATATAAGAACTCTCCCTACAAAATCTTAGAGCAATATATCTAGGATATGAAAAATGAAGATAGTGTCCTCATGTTAGGTTACTTTAATGCTAGCGCTTCAGATAATCAAATTATTATTTAAGTAAGGATTCCAACCCCAATCCTATATGGATAGATGAGTACCTTGTCTTAGAATTGCAAATTATAATGGTAGAGATTACATGTTCTAGGTTTTTAAGGATGTTGAATTGATTTATACACTCAAAAACACTATTTAAACTATGTGAAATTATGATTTTATCAATAATTGATTTGATAAATAAAAATAAAAAAACTTAACACACACACACACACATATATATATAAATTTAAAATATTTAAAAATAAACTTTTATTGAAATTTGTAAAAAACAATATTTTAAATTTTTAAACAAAATATAAAGATTCCACTCCATGATAATCAGTAATTATTATCATTAACTTAAAAACAAATAGAATTAAAAACTATTAAATTACAAGTAAGAAAATAATATGATTTATGATATAAAATACATTTACTTTATGCATATTAATTTGTGATATTTCTTTTCTTTTTGGGTAAGTAAGAAAATAATTTGATGTATGATATAAAATACATTTACTTTATACATATCAATTTAAGTTTTTTTTTGGTGTGTTTTAAAATATTTATTTTTGAAAATTTGTAATTTCAAAAAAAAAATTATGTAGTTGATTTAAATGTTTATATTTTATTTAGGGTATTGATCTTTTGAAATTGTATTTATTAAATTGTATGCTCTGTTA
This sequence comes from Picea abies, assembly GCA_900067695.1. Taxonomy (NCBI): domain Eukaryota; kingdom Viridiplantae; phylum Streptophyta; class Pinopsida; order Pinales; family Pinaceae; genus Picea; species Picea abies. The sequence goes on from CBVK0100485125.1 coordinate 6,351, forward strand.
TTAAATTGTAATTGGAGATTTTGTTATTGGAAATATCTTTATTTTATAAAAAACTTAGCATGATTAAATTGTATGTTTTTGTAGTTGTATTTATTAAATTGTATTTTTTTTAAATATCATTATTTTATAAAAAAATAATTGTATGTTTTTTTAGTTGTATTTATTAAATTGTATGTTATTTTATATTGGGAGATTTCTATTTATTAGAAATATCATTATTTTATAAAAAAAATTAACATGATTAAATTGTATGTTTTTTAAATTTATGAGAATTTGAAAATGCCATTATATATGTAATTATTGGATTGATTTTACACTTCACTAACATTTTGTTATAATTTTTTTCTACTATGTTTAAGTCTCTATTTTCTAGTTTATTGCAGCTAATTAAATTAATTTGCATACTCTTTCAATTGGTGAATGGGAATGTTGGAGTGAATTGAGTGGTGTACATGTGAGAAGTGGAAAGGAATACATAACATTGTTATGTTTTTATGCATAAATCTGGGTTCGTGGAAAGGAATAAATAACATTGTTATGTTTTTATGCATAAATCTGGGTTCTACATTTTACCTCATGCCCTTTTAAGGGTGGAGGTTTTCTACCCTGCTATAAATTTGAATTATTACTGTAAATATCAACTTTCAATGGTGAAGAGTTTCTACTTTGCTGTCAATATGAATAGAAAAATTTATATTCATAATGAATTTGAAATATCATGGGTTTCTACTATCTGAATACAGATTTATACATGTAAATTTGAATGGAGGTTTATACTCTGCAGTGAAGGAAAAGGGTTTATACTTCCCTGTGAATTTGAAGATGAATTAGCCATGAATTTGAAAACAGGAGGTGTATCCCTATGGTAAATTTGAACTATGGTTTATTGGTACATGAAGAATATTGAACAATAGTCTCGTCTACTAGTGAACCAATACAAAACTCCCTTATGTAGGTCTTATTTTTTCCCTTTGATTTTTAATACAATATGAGTAATTCACCGCAGATACCAAAAATTCTCAAGGGATACCTAACAAAGTAGCCCTAAATATTATGTATCAATATATAGAACCATTAGAAAAAAGTAGAGAAGAGAGAAGCCCAACTTAAAATATAGTTGTATGAATATATAGAATCATTAGAAAAATGTAGATAAGAGAGAAGCCAAACTTAAAAGAGAGTTGGAAACAATGCTTGATAATAAATTCCTTTCAGGACAAGATTGAGACAAAGATAGAAAGCACAATTTTAGGGTTTGAGAGAGATGTAGAAAATGGAAGCTAGATTACAAGAAATAAAAAAACAAAGGCAAGAAAAGAAACAATCAAACGATGAGGTAGAGGTTGAAGAAAATGATAATATTAGGAACAATATTACAGAGCTAGAAGAAACGCTAATCAACAATTTGACTATAAATTGTTTGCAACCTAAGTTGGATAAATCAAAGAAGAAATGAACAAGGTCATAAAATTAGAGGACACATTCAAAATAGTCAAGGAATAACTAAAAAATAGATGAAAAATTGAGACAACTTGTATTATAGAAGAAAAAAGTTTGGGAAAAATAATTGAAAATAAATATAGGTTGATCCGGGTTAAGCTAAGCTCTAATGACCATAAATATGACATACTCAAAATAAATCCAACCTTAAAAGGGTCACAAGTATTTATCAATAAAGATCCCATCCCAAAGGACCAAGTTGAATTAAAGAAGTTCAAAAGGTGAAAGAAGAAAGGAAGGAAGGGAAATGAGAAATGATTCAGAATCAAAAGGATATTATTAGGGATAGATACCAAAAAGATAATAATAAATAACAATATAGAACACTCCAGATCCTCTCTTGGAGGTGTCATGGTTTTCCATGGAGTAAGGGGCCTATAATAAGTTGGATCTGGAGTGACATTACTATTATTTTCTTAGTTGAAACTTGGGAGCATGAAGAATATAAGGTCCCTAATATAGAAAGATTTGTTTTGTGGTCAACATGGAAGAATAAGTCCTCTCTTAAAGGGGTTGGAGGCATAGCTTGTTACATAAAAATGAACATGTATCCTCACATTAAGTTTCATAAGAAAGATCTTCTCAATAGATACATATGGATGGAGATATCAGATATTAACCTAAGAAGATATATATAGAAATATGTTATTTTGCACCTATTAACTCTACCTTTTATAATAAAAAAATCGAGATATAAGAACTCTCCCTACAAAATCTTAGAGCAATATATCTAGGATATGAAAAATGAAGGTAGTATCCTCCTATTAGGTGAATTTAATGCTATAGATGCAGAAAATCAAGCTATTATTTAGGTAAGGATTCCAACCCCAATCCTATATGGCTAGATGAGGACCTTGCCTTATATAATAGATACAAAAGAAATTTTGAACACCTAATCAATAATTTGTTTGGTACTCAACTAATAAAGCTCTGTAGTTCTAAATATTTAATAATTTGAAATGGTCTAATGAAGTGGCCAAAATCTAACAAGATGACTTGTATCCATGGGTTGGGTAGCAATGTCATTAATTATGTAATATTGGATATTCCCATATACAAGCAAATAGTAAAATTTGATCTTTTAGGTGACCACAAACTCAACTCTCACCATATACTTTTAACCCTAAATCTAAACTTTGTGATGCACAAAAGCTCCATTAAAGAACACTATGATAACCAAAGGCACTTACTTTCTGAAAAAATAGAAAGTCGATATTTATTAAAAGACTTAGGTCATTCTTTAAATCACTTAACGTATTAGAACAATATTAAAGGCAACTATAAAAAATTCACACCAATCCTCTCTACTTCCATTAACAAATTATCTATTGAGGTGTTATGTAAAAAGAAAAACAGTACAACTAACCCTTGGTAGGATAATGAATGTAAAATTGCTATAAAATCCATTAGGGATTCTTCCAATACACCATTAAAATATGATAAGATAAATATATACAAAACCTTAATAAAAGGGAAAAAAGATCTATATAAACAAAAAGAAGGAGAAGCTTTTGCACCTATCTAAGATAAATCTTAATAAATTCTAGAGGCAAATTCTAAGAAAATAATAGGATTCTCTTGAAGGATTTGAATTTCTACGTAAAAAACTTTACGAATCCCCTAATGTCACGGACAACATTCCAAGGATTTCTACAAAGGACGAAGTGTTTTCTATAGAAGACATTAAGTTTAGGGTTAAACAACTCTCAAAAGGAAAATATAAGGACATTGAAGGTTACCAAGCTAAAATATTAAAAATTTGAGGACCTTTCCTCATCCCTCACATACACAATCTCTTCAATATAACTACCCAAAAAGGTTTCCCAAATCCTGGACTTAGAGCCTCAATGTACCTATTTTTAAAAGTTGAGATAAAACAAATCCCTCTAGTTATAGGACCTTTATGATTAGATCGATTTTAGCTAATATATATCGAATTATTTTGGAAAAAAAGATAAATACATGGATATAAATAAATGTAAAATGAACTAAAGGAAAGGTTGGGTTTAAAGTCTACCATTCAACTATGGACCACCTTTTTTCCTTTAGGATCATTGTAGAAGAGTTTTTTAATGATAAAACTAATCTCCTTTGTAGTTTCATTGATTTTATAAAATATTTTGACACTATGCCCAAGACCAACATTTATAATAGGTTAGAAGAGCATAAATCTCCTTTCGAATTAAGATCTCCTGCACTAAGGCTATATGAGAAAGTCGTTTTCAATTTTAGAAACATTGAGGGATGGTCGAAAGAAATCAACTGTAATATAGGAGTCAAGCAAGGTTTCCCCTATCCCCTACCCTTTTCGACATCTATACTGATATGTTAGAAGATTTTTTGGTGGATGCAATTTGTGTTGGCCCGACTATCGCTAATATAATCATCATCCTTCTTTTTTATGCTAATTATACTTTTATTATGGTGAAGATTCCCTATGACCTAGGTAAGAACTTATTATCCTCGAGGAGTTATGCTCTAATATGGGCAAGATTGTGAACATTGACAAAACAAAGGTTAAGATAATTAAAATAATTGTAAATTAGTTGACCTTTGTCTTTGGGATAAGAAAAAAAATCCATTTCACACTCTCATCACTCCAGTTATCTTATATGGATGTGAATATTGGGGTTATATTATCTCTAGAGAATCCTAGAGAAAGATAGGCCAAATCCAAAATAAGTTTATAACTTATAATGTCAAAATTAAGGGAAATAAACCATATTTGATCATCCTCATAGAAGCAATTCTTTCCCCATCAAGAGAATTTATATGATTAGATATATATCTTACAAGAACAAGACAAACAACATGGATGACAAGAGGCTACCAAAAATTGCTTCAAACTATAGTCAAAATCACCAGCGACTCAAGCGGGGATGGCATAAAGATGAAAAATGTTGGCTAAATCATTGAGGAATACAAGAAGAATCCATCATGCATAATACATATAATATTACTAATATTATCAACTTCTAAATTATAGAATAATGTGGGGTGTGTTAAAGAATTAGAGGATAAAAGGAAACTAAGATACTACAAGGAGGAGGTCAACCCTAATTTAGAAGATCAAAAGTACCTCTGAGTTTTGAGAAGTGAAAAGAAGAAAATCAACATTGCTAAAATAAGAACCAATTAGATACTAAAATTGGGGGTTCGAAAATTCCAAAAACACATTGTGATGAAACAATCTGCCATCTTTGTGACACTAAGAGGGTTGAAGATGAAAAAAAAAAACATCCTCTTATCCCAAAATAGATCCCAATTTAAAAATATTTTCCACAATACAAACATTCCTAACTTCCTAAGTCATCAAAACTATGGTGACCTTGAAATGCTTCTCTCAATGCTTTTTAAGCACAAAAATGCAATTTTAGATAAATCCAAGTAATCTCTTACCTTCTTAAGGTCAAATAAACCAATTGATTTTAGTGAATCTTAATCATCATCATCAAATTTAATTCTATTTTTATTTATACTTAAAATATGTTTTATTTTGTTTTATTTATAACATTTTTTTTTAAGTTCTGGACGGAAAACAAAGATACGGAGCAACTGCAAGCTAGGGTTTGACAGTCGCAGCCATAGCAGAGGACAACATGAGAATGAAAGGGGGGGGGTAAGGGTACCACCTCATACAAACAGGTAGTGGTAGACAAAGGGAAAGGGCCAAGAGGCATAGTTTTCAAGGCACTAGTGATAGGCACCTCAAGATCAGACCTAGAAAAAGGTCAGGAAAGGAACTAGGGAAAAAGCGAGTGCATGGGAGAAAAATCTAGAGAAAGTCACAGGGGGGCGCAAGACACAGCGACGCCCAACGGGGTGGAAGGGTGCAACCTGTGCAAACCCAAAACAACAATGATACCCAAGGTGATACTGGAGGATCCACAATCGCAACTCTAAAGGGACCAGATGAAGACGCATGCACTAATATGCAAGTTCATGGGTTTGTGGCCCACCGAAAAAATGTTGCGCAACTGGATTAAATACCATTAGAAGCCAAACAAAGAAGTGGAGATCCACCTAGACTCGAAAGGATTCTTCATAGCAGTATTCATGAACCTGGAGAACATGGATAGAGTCTTTGAGGGAGGGCCATACTTCCACACCTCAGTAGGACTATACATGCGACCATGGAAGGAAAATTTCTCCCCAGAAAAAGAGACTTTCAAAAAGGTGTCATTTTGGCTGAGATTTTATTCCTTACCTTTAGACTACTAGCTACCCTCTACTTTTGAAGCAATAGGAAACAAACTGGGGAAATATGTTAAGAGCTCATAGGCCACCCTAAAAGGGAGATATACATCTTATGCAAGAATCTGCATAGAAATGGATGTGTCGGGAGCACTCCCAGAAGCCATAAGTCTGGAATTGAGGGATGAGGAATGGATCCAAAAAATACATTATGAAAAAATCCCATTCATATGAAGAATATGCCATGAAGATGGAAACCTGATCAGAGAATGCCCTCTTAATTAAAAAAAGGAAGAAGAAAACCCCAAACCACAATAGGATGAGGATGGGTTCATAAAACTGAACCCCATAAGAAGAGAAAACAAAAATTAGAGCAGAACCCCAACAAGAAATAACCCAGAATAAAATGGAAGGACAGGACAAAAACAACAAAGGGACAAAAAATGAAAAGGATTCGACAAAATCTCAAGAAACCAGAGAACAAGCAACAAATGAACCCACCGATCAACTAAGTAACAAGAAGGAATAGGGGAGTTCTGCAACCCCAATGGATGCAGAAATAAGAGACGAAAACATGCCCATGCAAGAAGAAGAGGGAGATGCGGAAATGACCCCAATTGAAGTAGGCACAGAAGATCTTGATCTCAGATACTGTATGGAAAGTGAAGGGATAGATTTCCCGAACATACTGGAGCAATGGAAATGACAAGGAGTAGACAATGTACCAACAGAGCAACTTGAACGCATTTAGTACCTATTTATCCTAAGGGAGGAAGCCAAAATCTAGAGGACTAGAGTGCACACACGGGGAGATTGGACACCTAGGAGTCAAAGTAGGCGAGGGACAACCATAGATCTCACCCAAGCAAACGCGGAGGAAAAAAGGTAGTAAATAAAATAGCGTGGACCTATATGATCTTGGAGCACTAATGATAAACTCAGGTAAGATCAAGAAACTCTTCCCCAACTCCCCCCCCACATGTTTAAATGAAGGTTATAACCTAGAATATAAGATGCCTAAACAACCCAAGAAAGTAAAGAATCCTTAGGAATCGAATAAGGCAAGAACAACCCGATCTTTGTTTTATATAAGAGACAAAATGAAATACAGACAGAATGGAGGAAATCAGTAAACAATAATGGCGCAAGTACAAGATGGTGGTTATCAGAGGCCACAAAATGGCAAGAGGAATTCTCACCTTATGGAACCCACAAGTATTGAGCCTAATAGCAGCCGAAGCAATCGGGCACACCCTCATGGTTCACATGCAAATCATTGGAAACATAGAGGTGATTCTATGCACTAATGTGTATGGGCCCCAGGTGTAATAGGAAAAGAGAGGAATGATACAAGACTTAGAAGACATTAAAACCCGATCCAACAACCTCCAATGGATATTGGCAGGGGACTTCAACATCATCACGTCACTTGCAGAAAAAAGAGGAGGTACAAGAAGATTGGATAGGGATGTAGAAGAATTCTCAAAGTTCATAGACACAACGGAGATGGTAGACCTCAAAACAAATAATGGCCAGTTCATCTAGAACAACAAATGGATGAACCAGTATCAGGTAGCAACAAGACTTGACAGATTCCTAGTATCAGAGTCGATCATTATGCAGTGGTTAACCTTAGATTGCAACATCCTCCCCTGGGGGGGATATGATCACTGGCCAGTGCAATTGGAGGTAGGCTTCCAAACCACACCAAAGAATAGACCCTTCGGATTTGAGAAATTCTAGATTGAACACCCGACCTTCAAGGAAAGAATCAAACAGTGGTGGCGGGAGGAGAAACCAGAGCAAGGGACAAGGATGTTCAAACTCTATAAGAAACTAAAGTGTATCAAATATAGGCTCAAGGAGTGGAACACAGACACTTTTGGGAACATAAACCAAGAGAAAAACGACATAGAGGAAAAATTAAAAAAACTCCAGGAAACCTGCATTTCGGAGGGCTATACAGAGGAATGGAAAAAGGAAGAGATCCATATGACCTGGGATGGGAAGCGCGATGCCAGCAGGAAGAAACACTTTGGCACCAAAAGTCCCATATTAGATGTCTAAAGGAAGGAGAACGGAACACCACGTTTTTTCATAGAACAACCATGGCGAGAAGAGCCCATAACAAAATGATTAAGATTAAGGACCAGGATAGAATAGAGCGAGAGTCACATAAGGAGATCGAAACTACTCTGGTAAACCACTTCCATGGGATAGCCCAGGAACCCAACCAGGATATAACGGAGGCCATACAAAGAATAATCCACCATATCCCTTGCCCGGTCACTGAGGAACAAAACAACAACCTAAACAAACCCATTGTGGAGGAGGAAATTGACCAAGTACTCCAGGAGATGCCCAACGGTAAAGCCCCAGGTCCAGATGGCTTCACAGTGGAGTTTTTCAAAGCCTTCTAGGAAATCGTTAGACAAGACGTTTATAGGGATGTGGAAGACTCTAGACAACCAGACTCCATTCTAAAAGCGCTAAATGCTACAATGATTACACTAATCCCCCAAAAAAATGAAGCCAAAACCCCTGATCATTACAGACCTATAGCACTGTGCAATGTGGTTTATAAGATAATCTCCAAAGTTATAGCAAATAGAGTGAAACCCCTCTTACCCACACTAGTCTCTGAAGAACAGGCAGGCTTCATGGGAGGAAGACAGATAATGGACAATATTATCCATGCCCATGAGCTGATCCACACCCTGAAGATTCAGAAGAAAGGGGAAATGATAATACAACTGGACCTAGCAAATGCTTATGACAAAATTAACTGGCACTATATGGTGAAGACCTTGGAAGCCTTTGGTTTCACCCAACACTGGATCAACTGGATAGTCATCCTGATGTCCACAACAAGATACTCACTACACTGGATCATCTGGATAGTCATCCTGATGTCCACAACAAGATACTCACTGCTAATAAATGGAGCCCCAACCAAACCTTTTTGGCCCACGAGAGGCATCAGACAAGGAGACCTGTTGTCCCCCTTCCTTTTCATTCTAATGATGGAAGGTCTCAGTCGACGAATTAAAAGCACAACTGTAATAGATGAAATAACAGGTATCAAACCTTTAAAAAATTTCCCTACTTCCACGCACCAACAGTTCGTGGATAAAACCTTACTTCATGGAATACCCACGGTACAAGAAGAAAAAGACTACAAACAAATCCTAGAAGAGTTTGGGGAAACCTCGGGTGCAGAGATCAACCATTCCATATCTATGATCTCCTTCTTCAATACCAACCCTGCAATCCAAAGGAATTTGGCCAACATGCTGGGCATTGAATGCAGAGCACTCCCAACTAAGTACTTGGGCATACCCCTGACAAACAAAGATTACAAAATGTCCACTTGGGAAGGAATAATCAACAAATTGCAGGAGCGGGTGAAAAACTGGACATACAGATCCCTCAACCTAGCTAGATGACTTATTCTGACCAAGTCCATTTTGCAAGTAATTCCAACCTTTATGATGTCTGTTTTCCCAACCCCTAAGGGGATTCTACAAAAAATAAGAACCATCCAAAGGGACTTCCTATGGAGTGGAGCAAAAACAAGGAAAAAATGGGCCTTGGTGGCTTGGGAGAAGGTCTGTAAACCAAAAATAAAAGGAGGCATGGGGCTACAAGACCCGCAAGTGACCAATGATGCCTACGGGGTGAAATGATGGTGTCGTTGGGTCAAATAAACTACTAAACCATGGGTAAACATTTGGAAGGAAAAGTGTGCCTCAGACATAAGCGACCAGGACAGAATACGCTTCAAAGGCACCAGGGAAGGTTCATCCATCTGGAACCTAGCCTGGTGCAACAAATATTGGATTCACATATACATCTTTTGGGAAGTCAGAAATGGCAGAATAACCAGATTTTGGGAGGATGCCTGGCAACAGGAACCTACAATGGAGAATCCAGACAGGGAGGCACTCCAACAGGAGTTGATCACACAACGTAAAACTAGAGTCTACCAATACTAGAAACAAGAAACAGGTCAAAACAAATGGAGAATATGGAACACTCTCACCCGACAGAATAGAGCCTAAACCGCAACAATGGTAAAAGAGGTGGAGGAATTGGGGAGATGAAAAATTGCAATCACATAAGGAAATGACCAACTGAGATGGGGACAAAAATATGGCGGGGAATTCAATCTAAAAGATGTCTGACATTATATCATGGACCAGGACCAAGAAGACCCGACACAATAATGGGATAAGCTTTGGAACGATCCCCATTGGCCAAAAATAAAATTTTCCAATGGTTAATAGTCCACAACCGAATTCTAACTTGGGAAAACCTAAGGAAAAGAGGATTCATAGGTCCTTCCAGATGTCACCTCTGTCAAGCCAAGGAAGAAACAACGAACCATCTCCTTGATGAATGCACCTACACAACAAAAATCTGAGACTGGGCAGCAGGTATCTTCCGACAGTCAAATAGGATCCGAGGTAACATCTCTGCAACTATCAATACTTGGAAAGAGAACTACAGTGAAAATGAAGACGTGAACCTCTATTGGACCCTCATCCTGGGAATGATCATATGGGAAATATGGAAGGAAAGAAACCGACACATCTTCAGGAACCAAAGTTGGCCAGAAGCAAAGATCAAGAAAACAATAATCTCCATGAAAAAAGAAACGATAAAAAGCCGCAACTGCCAGATAGGAAGAGCGCAACTCACAGACCAGGACTCCTGAATTCTAGAAGCCTTCCACCTGAAATACAGACACAACTCCAATCAGTTAAGACGACCACCACAACTCCAAGTAGGTGAGCGCAACTAGAAACCACTACTAGTAGGCTCCCTCAAGATGAATTTCGACAGGGTGTCGAAAGGTAACCCAAGATGAAAATGAATGGGAAGAGTAATCAGGGACAGTAAAGGAAATATCATCCGACTGTGCATTGGGAGTCTGGGAAAATCAACCAACAACGCTGCAGAATTCGGAGCCCTGGAGACTGGCCTCGATATTCTAAGTCGGGAAGGATGAAAAACATCATAGTGGAAGGAGACTCCACATTGGTTATCAACACAGTAAGGAGACTCCAAAATGGTACCGGAGTGGGCAAAATTTAGAGGCACTGGTGCTTGGCACAGTCCCTACAAAAAATTCAGGAGAACTTGCGGATGGCGATCACAGTGGAGTTGCGCTGGGTACAGAGGTCAACAAATGGACTGGCGGAAAGAATCACAAATTGGGGAGTCGACAAGGAAGGACCAGAACTGAACACTATCTAGAGTAACATCCTGACTGATCAATTCCGAATAGACTGCAGCCAACTAGCGGCAAAAGACTATGACTTAAGCTGAAGTACAGACAACCACAGCGAGGATGGAGGTACGGAAATAACTGAAGGGCACGTACGATCCAGGCAAAATTCGATATCCCACCACCCAAACACAAGTTACAATGCAGTTCTATGTCACACAACAAGCGGAGGTACGGCACCACAGTTCTGTCAATAGGAAGAAATACAGGGGTTGTCCATGGGAAAGCAAAAAAGTTAATCAACAGGTGGCAAAGGACAAAGGAAAAAAGGGTTTCCCGTGGCTGAGTATGGGTACACCTCACCTAAGTACAGATACGGGGAGTGGTAATGATTGTCATACAATGTGTAGGGCGAAGGATTGGTGCAGAGATGATGATAGGGCTCCCAAGAGCACACACTCTGAAATTGTGAAGAAGGACCAGAAGGTACACCTTTATGAGCGGCCCATGATTGCGAGGATGAGCCCGTAGTTGGGGCAAGCCCATAAAAGAAGAAACACCAAGAATAGCCATAAAATAGAGAAAATCAACCACATAGCCCATCTTACAATCCAGGAAGGAGAAAATAGGAACAGAAGAAGAACCCAAGACAAAAACCACCACAAGCAAGACGACATGGTAAGAATGAAGAAAACCCATAGTAAGAGAGGCCCCTGGGGAAAAAAACCTTTGATAAGCGCTTGGAGGATCACAAGGATGGAGCAAGCGACCAAAGAAGCCAAGGGTAACTTTCTCACATAGGTCGATCCAAAGGGAAAAGTGATCATCAGTAGGTGGGAGAGAGAAATCAACACCACACGCAAGGGAAAAGCCTGGACATAACTAATTCAAGAAGCAGACGGGATAAGGGACCCAGGGGCTACATAACCCAGAACAACCCTCTACAAAAAAATGGTGGAGGAGGCCTGGTGAACAAAAATGTTGATAGCCAAGATGAACACTGACCGGAAAGAGACCAACAAGAAGGCTATCAAGGACTAGAAGAAGATGCACATAGAAATTCTGAGTCGCCTCAGCAACCTGGAGGCCAGTGCAAAAAGACTAGTTGAGGACCAGAGGAGCCAAAAGGAAAAACTGGAACGAATGTCGAGCTAATTGTACCTTTACTTACACTATGTACACCACATGGAAATCAGTCCAACAAATTGGAGTGGAACACCAACTTGTATCAGGAAGATGCGCACAGTGGAGCACAGGAAGGAGAATGAGGCAAGAAAGGAGGGCAATGCAAGACATCCCATCATCCTAGACTAGCACATGTTCAGCCTCAGGTCAAGTTGTTTTCAGTATAGAAGCTACTCCTGTTGTATGGTTAAGTTTTTATGTATATGTTATGGTTTAGTCTTTCAAAATGGTTTCCATAGGACTAGGTTGGTTTCCCATGGTGGCGGCCCAACCCTCCCCCTGCTTTCTCAGACAACGCAACTCCGGGATCCCTAATCTGGTTTCCTTTTTGGAAGATCAAGGGATTCCCTTTGCCTTTTTTGTATCATAACTCCTTTCAGTAATATAGGTTTTCACACTCACTTACAAAAAAA
>CBVK0100485126.1:0-18868 GCA_900067695.1 Picea abies
TGTGGGACAAACTCATTAGCAGTTATGAAGGTAATGAGAAGGTAAAGGACGCCAAGCTTCAAATATATAGAGTATAGTTTGAACAGATAAAGATGAAAGAAGATGAAACTATTGGAAAATACTTTCTGAGAGTTGAAGAACTGGTAAATGCAATGAAAGCACTTGGTGAAAAAATTGAGGAACCTTCTTTAGTTCATAAAATTTTGAGATCTCTACCAGATAGGTTCAACCCGAAGGTTTCTGCTATAGAAGAACTTAATTATCTAAAAACCTTGGAGTTTGATAAACTTCTAGGAACATTGACTTCATATGAAATGAGAATAGTTAAAGATAAACCCACCTCTAGAGAAGCATCATTTAAAGAAGACAAGAATGAGGATTCTAAGCCTAATGAAATTGAAGAAAAATTTGTGAAGAGACTGAAGAAGGGATCAAGAAAATACAAAGGTAAACTGCCTTTCAAATGTTTCAATTGTGGTAATATAGGTCATTTTGCAAATAAATGTCCTCACAAAGGAAAGGATCGGACATGTGATGATGAGGAGAAGAACAAACACAGAAATTTCTTTAAAGAGAATAATTTTAAGAAAAAAATTCTTTGTGTAAACAATGATGATGATCCTTTAGATGATGAAGAAAATGACTCCTCCATTGAAGATAAACTAAATGACTTCATACTTATGGCCAAAGAGGATTATGATAATAAAAGCACATGAAGTGAGGCTAATGAAGAAGAAGCTGTGGTTGATATGGAAGGAGAATTGATCAGTGCACTGGAAGAGATTGACAGACTCAGAATTAAGAACAGAAAGAAAAAACAATTGCTGATACAGTTCGTGAAAGACAGTAAACAACCTGATGAAGACTTTGCCCTGCTAAAAGTAGAATTAGAAGAGGCAAAGAACATCGAGGACATTCTGAAACAACAATTATCAGAAAGGAAGGCAAAATGTAAAGCTCTGGGAGAAGAAGTAGTGAAAACTAGGAAAGAGTTGGAGAAGTTTCAAGCTTTGTATCATCAGAATCTGTCAAGTATCAAAGCCTCAGAAGGATTAGCCACCATTTTGAATCAGCAAAGGAATCCAAAGTTGAAAACTGGTTTGGGTTATGAAGAGGGATCAAGTAATGGTCAGCCAAGAAACAAAGAATCCATCAAGTTTGTCAAATCTACAACCAATGACAACAACAAAGTTGTAGAAACAAAGGAAGACAATCAAATTCCTAGGAGGAGTAAAGAAAAGGGTGCTAGGACTGAATCTGTAGAACAAAGAAATAATGCACTCCCTACTCACGAAAATCATCAGCATGGAAGAAATCAACTTGTTCAAAGAAGACAACCATTTTCCAGGTAGAAACATTTTTTCTATGGATATTGTTTCTTTTGTTCTAACTTTGGTCATAAAGATGTAAACTGTTCTCTAAAATTAAATTATGAGCAATGAAGACATTCAAGGTATAGATATCTGCCACAACAAAGAATGAGACAACCAAGTAACAAATCACCACAAACTACAAATCACTTGATGGATGGGAAAAGGACACAGGTTAAGCATAACAATCGTTATGATCCTTTATTCAACGAACCATAATGTTACATCTGTCATAACTATGGACATGAATCTGTTGACTGTCTCTTAAGGAACTATGAACCTTATTTGAATTCCACTACTGAAAATATCAAGGTTTGGAAGAAGAAAGAAAGTGACAAGTGTGGATTAGTGTTGTTAGCTCAAAGACAAATGAAACCTTGGTATATAGGTAGTGGATGCTCCAAACATATAACAGGAGACAAAGGTAAGTTTATATCTCTTAGTGAAAGCAAATCGGGAAACATAACCTTTGGAAATGATGCTCCAGGTAAAATAAAGGGTAAAGGGATGGTGAGTTTAAGTAATGGAAAAGGAAAAGCCCAAGATGATCTGCTTGTAGATGGGCTGAAACACAATTTGCTCAGTGTAAGTCAAATGTGTGACAGAGGATGCGAAGTTGTGTTCACGTCCAAGGAATTCAAGATAATGTCTGCAAACTCAGGACAAGTGGTGGCTAGAGGCATAAGGACACAAAATAATGTATATGTGTTGAAAGAAGATAGATAAGAGTGTCATCTAAGAAAACATGATGAAAGATGGTTATGGAATAGGAGACTTGGACATCTAAACTTTGACCACTTAATCAAGCTCAAAAATCTTGAGGTAGTAAAAGATCTTCCGAGAATATTAAAACCCAAAGATTCTATGTGTAAACCCTGCCAAGTAGGAAAGCTAATAAGGACACCGTTTAAGTCCAAGAGCTTTACTTCAACAGAGAAACCACTCCAACTAGTTCATATGGATTTATGTTGACCATCAAGATAGGAAGGAAAAGGGAGAGAAAACTACTTCATGCTGATTATTGATGATTACTCCAGACTTACTTGGGTTGCCTTTCTCAAGGAAAAAGTTGAAGCATTTGAGAAGTTTAAAATATTTAAGGATTTAATTGAGAATCAAATAGGAAAGAGGTTAAAGGTAGTAAGATCAGACAAAGGAGGAGAATTTATGTCAAGTGATTTCAAGGAATTATGTGATAAGCATGGGATCAAGAGAGAATACACAATCCCAAGAACTCCACAACAAAATGGAGTAGTGGAGAGGCAAAAAAGAATAGTGCAACAAATGTCCAGGTCAATGATGAATGAGAAGAACATTGGTCAAACCTACTGGGTAGAAGCAATACACACAACAATCCATGTTCTTAACAAATCCCACCTCAGACCACAAAGTGACAAGACACCTTATGAACTATGGTATGGGAGACCTACCTCAATCAAACACTTCAAAGTGTTTAGGCGTAAATGTTACATAAAGAATAATGATGAGAACCTTGGAAAATATGATGACAGGGATGATGAAGGTATCTTCTTAGGATATGCTACACATAGTAAAGGATACAGATGCTATAATAAGAGGCTGCATAAAATGGTTGACTGTATTGACGTAAAAGTTGATGAAGGAATCCCAACAAGAGAGGTGTACAATAATGAGTCTTCTATAGAGGACACAGTTAAAGCTGAAGATGAACAGGTCCAAGAATCAGAAAATGAAGAATCTTAATTAGATGAAGACACAGATACTCAGACAGACTCAAATCAGCAGGCAACTTCAAATTCCTCCTCCAGAATCACTCAAAAGAATCATCCTCAATATAATAAAAAACACCGAGAAATCACATATAGCTTTCATATCCATGCTGGAACCCAAGAATTTTAATGAAGCTAACAAAGATGACCATTGGGTTAAAGCAATGAATGATGAACTTGATCAGATTGAGAAAAACAATATGTGGGAGATGGTTCATAGACTGGAAGGTAAAAATATCATTGGTTCCAAATGAATCTTTAAGAATACGTTGAATGAGCAGGGACAAGTTGTCAGGAACAAAGCAAGATTGGTCTGTAAAGGCTATGCTCAAATAGAAGGACTGGATTTTGATGAAACATTTGCGCCCGTAGCAAGGTTAGAAGCTATCAAAATATTTCTTGCCTATGCTTGTCATAAAAGGTTTAAAGTCTATCAAATGGATGTCAAGTCATCTTTTCTAAATGGATATTTAAATGAAGAAGTCTATATGGAACAACTAGAGGGTTTCGAACTGTCTGATAGCCATGAATTAGTATGCAAGATGAAGAAATCTTTATATGGGTTAAAACAAGCCCCTTGTGCCTGGTATCACAGTCTGGATACGTATCTCAAAGACAAAGGGTTCAAGAGAGGAACAATTTACAACAATCTATATATCAAAACAGAGGGTAATGATTTGCTCATTGTGTTGGTCTATGTAGATGACATCATCTTTGGATGTAATAAGGATTCATTGGTAAAATGGTTTGCTTCTGCCGTGGAGTCTGAGTTTGAAATGTCTATGATAGGTGAACTGTCATTTTTTCTTGGTCTGCAACTTACTTAGAGGTCTGAAGGGATGTTCATTTCTCAAGAATAATATCTAAGAGAAATGTTGAAAAGGTTTCAAATGGAATATTCTAAACCTATGGGTACACCTATGGTTACTGGATGCAAATTAAGCAAGGATGATGACTCACCTGATGTTGATCAAAGTTCATATAGGTCAATGATAGGCATCATGTTGTACATTACATCATCTCGCCTAGACATAATGCATGTTGTTGGAATGGTAGGAAGATATCAGTCTGCACCTAAACAGAGTCATTTGCAATCTGTCAAAAGGATATTCAGGTATTTGAAAGAAGCAATGACTTATGGTCTATGGTATCCCAGAAATCAGAATTTTCAGTTAACTACTTATTCAGATGAAAATTGGGAAAACTGTGTTGATGAGAGAAAAAACACCAGTGGAGGAGCATTCTTCGTGGGTGACTCATTAGTAGCATGGCTTAGTAAAAAGAAAGGTTCCATTTCATTATCAACTACAGAGGCATAGTACATTGCTGCTACTACCTGTTGCACTCAGGTATTATGGATGATTCAAACACTTGCAGACTTGTAGGTAAAATATCTAGCATCGATCCCAATTCATTGTGATAACACTAGTTCCATCAGTGTGTCTAAGAATACTGTACTCCACTCCAAGACCAAGCATATTCCCATAAAATACCATTTTCTGAGAGAGTAGGTCACCAATCAGGTTGTTCAGGTCCATTACATTCCAACCACAGAACAAATTGCAGGCATATTTACTAAACCCCTCGCCAAGACACCATTTAAATAATTCTGACAAAAGATGGGTGTCATCCTGTCTCACACCTAAGAGATTTCATCCTATTAGGGGGAGTTTTGTATTGATTGAATATCAGATACCTCCTAAAAATACTGCAACAGCTCAGGGGGAGCATGTTTTCTTTGACATTGATGTCAAAGGGGGAGAAAAGGACTGGTCTGGACTAGATGCTACAGTTGGAGGTCCAAATATATTAGCACAGTCATTCAGGGTTGCCATCAATGCCAAAAGGGGGATTGTTGTGATTATCATTGATGGAAGGTGTGATTGTCATTGATGGAAAGATCAAAGTATGCAGCGATGGAAAAACAGGGACAATGTAAGCTCAGAAGAGAAAGTGCAGAGGTGCACATAGAGTGCAAGAGAGTGCTTGTTCATTTGATGACAAATAGGCAGGGAAGGAAGATCAACAGCGCAGGGATAATGGCATGGAAAGTTCATAAGTGTAAACTCCATTTCGGAGTTTCGGATACCAGGAGATTGAGAAGTCAAGAGTCGAAACACTTCAACACAAGAGTCCTGGAGTTGTGAAATCCGGAACCCCGAAATCCTGAAACAGGCACATCTACCAGAGTTTCGGATACCAAGAGATTGAGAAGTCAAGAGTCGAAACACTTCAACACAGGAGTCCTGAAGTTGCAAAATCTGGAACCTCGAACTCCTGAAACAAGCACTTCTACTGGAGTTTTGGATACCGGGAGATTGAGAAGTCAAGAGTCGAGACTCTTCCACACAGGAGTCCCGAAGTCGCGAAATGAAAAATGCCAAAATTCTGAAATAGGCACACCAACAAAGAGTTTCGCAGACCAAGAAATCGAAATTTTGGATACCGGGAGTTGGAAGTGTCGAAACACTTCACCATAAAAGTCTTGAAATTGCGAAATGAAAAACACCGAAATCCCATGAAACCATGACATTTCGAAGTTTTGGATACTAGGAGTTGGAGGAGTCAAGTGTCGAAACACTTCACCACAGGAGTGCCGAAATGCCAAAATGCCGAAATGTGAAATCGCGAAAGTAGTTTATGGTTAAACGCCTGGTCACAACTGTGGGCAGGTGAAGGAAGGAGCTTGCAAGTTGCAAGGCTCCATTTCGGGGATCGGGAGTTGGAAGAGTCAGAGTGACTCGTAATAAATTCATGAAATGTGAAACTACGAAATGTAGTTTCGAATAAGGCCGTGGTCACAACTAGTGGTCACATCTGCAAAATATGGAGGAAGGAGCTAGTGCTACCAAGCTCCATTTTGGGGATCACGATTTGAAGTGTCGAGACACTTGATCACACGAATGCCAAATTGTTGAATGCTGAAATGCCAAAATGGTGAAATGACTATGTAGCCGGTGGTCATCGTTGGTGGTCACGTAAGTGGAAGGAGCTAGCATAGCTAGGCCCCATTTTAAGGTTCGCACTGTAACTGCTAGAAAACACTGATGGTTTCTGCTAGAGGACTCGAAGAGACTTCTATGTGATTTCCAGAGGAGTGGAAGAGTCTCAAGGAATCTGTCAGTGGAATGAAGACTGGTCATAGAGGCGATTGACAAATGGAAGAGCGTTGAAGCCTGTAACTACAATAGAGAGGTTGATCTTGACTATAACAAAGAAGACAAAGAGTCTGGACTACTGGAGAGGTGAAGGAATATTGGCATAACACCCAATGATGATGGATGCATGGGTTTAACTGCCAGAGAAGATGAAGAGTTGTAATGATGATCAAGCAGAGCACTCAACATGGTGAGAGGAGTCAGAAGCATGGCGGGAGAGCATGACCAAGGGGCACAGAGACTAGAAGTATGCTAAAGAAAGAAGAGAAGGCATTTCTGTTGTTCAGAGTGATCAAGGAGTGTAGAAGGAGGAGTGTGCAGCAGCAGAAACACAGAGAAGAGAAATGGTGCATTGAATGGACATGGCACATAGAGAATAAAAGGCAGAGGCACAGAAAGTGCAAGGGATGTGTGAAGCAAGACAGTGAGGCAGTAAAGGAAGGCTGAGGTGCTCTTGTAGAGAAAAACAGAAGATCAAAAAATGCAAGAAGATGCAGACAGAGAGACACTGATACAGGAGAGTAGAGTAGCATAGCAGAACATTGATAAGCTTGGTAAGCTAATGATAAATATTGTATCACTGTGATAAGTTTATATATAGAAAACTTTATATGTTAGGGTGGAAGGGAGGTTCTAGGGAGGACTATTGTCCTCAGAGGTTCAAGTGGGTGCTTGAACACAGGGAGTTGTAGCTTCCATCTGGCTGCAACTAGAGAAACTAGGGTGGCAGGGTGGTGCAAGGGAGAAATGTTGTTCTCTGTTATACAAGTTGGTGCCTGTGTGACTGGAAGTTGGTGCTTCCGTCCAGTTGGTGCTGGAACACTTAGGGAGTTGGTGCTTCCTTCTAGTGGGTGCTATAGAAACCAAGGAGTTGGTGCTTCCTTCTAGTAGGTGCTAGAGAAAACAGAGAGTTGGTGCTCTCAGCAAGTTGTAGTTTGCAAAACAGAGGTTGAAGCCTCATTATGAGTTGGTGCTCATAGGTATGATAATGTACAAAATGTAAAGAATACTTATCATATAAAGAAGAAGAGGTTTTTACCCTTTATGGGTTTCCTCGGGGAATATCTGTCTCTGTGTATTCCTTATGTGTGAATGATGTTGAATGTTCTATTGCTTACTTCCCTATATTATGGTGATTGTCATTGAGTGCTCTGTAAATAATTTAAAATAAGCATAATTGTTTAAGCACGGTAACAACTGATTCACCTCCCCCCCTCTTAGTTGTCCAACACATTGTTGTCCCTACAAGACCATGACTGTAAAATGAGTTCTCTATGCACATTGGGTTATCCTTTCTATGCGACCTTAACACAAATTTTGAAATATTAGGAGACACTTTTATTATGAAAGAGTCCATCTAGCTCAAAGAAATGATATTGGTAGAGGAAATGGTGATGCTTGTAGGATATTTGCCAATTCATGTCTGTTACAAAATTTTGGTGAATTAAATTTTTCTGTCAATAAGTGCATTAATTTTATTTTTTAATATATGGTTGACATATAGTATTTATTGTATTATTTTCATTTTTTAATATATCGACTATATAGAGTATTTCTATTGATACATGCCACATCAATGTTATCCATGTTACACTATGTTACATCTTTGTCATATTGGGTTATTAAGTGCCTCTCAATGAAATCATGAATTTGTATATTGTGCAATTCATCTTGTCATCACACCAATTGATGTGCTAGAGATAAGAGAAATGTTAAATTGGAAAGGTTTTAAAATGAGACAATTGATATAGGAGTAACCTATATACATGAAAATATACATAAATTGAAGTCATAAAAAACATAATTAGTGTGCCTAACATATTCACATAGTAACACATATAAATCACTTATTCACATAGTAACACATATAAATCACATAAGTGATGTAGATAACTCCTACACATAAATGACACACATAAGAAACATACTTAACTCACACACATAAGTAAAAAAATCATGCTTATAAGAAGTGCACATAAGAGATGTCCTAAGCTCATGCACATATCATGAGACACAACTAACCTATGTACCTAACACACATATAAAAATGCACCTAAATCACATAATTGATGCACAAAAGTGACACAACTAATCCATGTAAATGTGTAATGCACAAAGTCATTCTCTCATGCACATTATAAGCAACATGCTTAATATATATGATGTATGCATCTAGCATATGTATCTATGCATACACCTTGCCAAAACACTGATACATATAAGTGACACAATCAACATAAGTGATACACCTAACCTTTGCACTACTAATGCATCTCATGTGTATCCCACTACATTAGGTAAATAATATAACAAATGTTCAATATATTGTAACTAATAGAATCAATTTGTATGTTGCTTTCATGTGTTAGGAATATAGGTCAAATGACCTAACATGCTAAACAATTGACACTGAAATCCTTTACCCATTATCCAATAATCCTCTAACCCTAACTCATCCCTAAACCCCAACCAACTACCCCTTGACCCTTAAGAACTTAAATGTATCTCACTAACCCTTTAATCCACACTCCCTAGTCAAAGAAAACTTTTTCACTAGCACAGATTTGGGTGTTAATAATTCCTTGTAACCCATTATTGTCTCACAATTTTTATGTAAGTGGGACCATCCACAACATAGAAAAGACTAATACACATACCCTATTGTATGTAAGGTCTATGTGGTGGGTTGTGGCCTCACAAATGATACTCTTTCATACCCTATATTTTGTCCCTAGACCATGCCTTATGCCATGAGATGATGAGAACTATCCAAAGTAAACCAAAAATTTAAATGGAAACCATATTAACTTGAAAGGAAAAGATTCCCTATTTAGTTCGTATGTGATGGTTTGGTGACACACACATGGTCCATATTAAGTGTCCATAGAAAATGTTATGTACAAGAACCTAGATTTCAACCCTGAATATTTGCATGGGCTACAATAACCACCCTTGGTGCACCAACCCTAAAAATGTTGACCATATCTCACTTGTAGGCTAAAGATTCTTTATAAGGGGTCCACATGATGGTGTAGGGTCTCAATGGGACTAGGGTTAGAGGTTAGTGGCTAAGTGGTTTCAGTGTTAATGGGTTGTTGTGTTAGTTTTTTAGGTCATCTAACCTATGCATTTAACTCATATTCCTAACCCATGTATGACCCATAATTCATGACACTAAAACCATCAATTTTAGTAAATTATTAATAAAGGATTCTATCACTTAAACCTAGGGACTTCTATCACTAAATTGCTAGCCAATAATACCAACACAAGAATCATTGGAAACAAACACATTTTACCCATGCATTTGAGTGACACATCTAACCATGATTATCCAAAACTACTAGCAATATTAATACTAGATTGATGGAGGATGCTATCACACTAACTTGTAATTTAAAAACTAATATATTTATATTCTAACAAAGTATCATGTGTAACTTTTTAAATTTTTTATGTTTGATACTTCATTTTCTCCTATAAAATATTCTTTTCTAATACAATTATTTTTCTAGTAAAATACTTATGAAATACATTTATGAAAAGTAAAATGACACAATTTATATGAATTAATGGAAGATGTATGAAATGTAAGTGGGATTTTGTTTCCTTTGGTATCATCAAATAGGTAAGTGTTAAATGGTCTTTTTGTTGGTGCATATGTGCATGAACTTTCTTAATTTAGGGAATCTCTCTATTACATCATTAAAGTCTCTATTATGTAGGATATTTCACAGGTTTGAAGTTTTCCCTCTATTACAGTCTTGGGGAATTTATTCCCCAATCGTTTCATGTGTTGAGGAACTCTTCTATTAAGTTATGGAAGCCAGTCTTGGGGAATATATTCCCCAATCATTTCATGTGTTGAGGAACTCTTCTATTAAGTTATGGAAGGATCAATCAAATAGTTTATTTCATGTCGTTAAATAAACTCAATTTTTTCTATAAAAATCACAGTTCCATAGCAGCGTCATTGTTATGAAGCTTCCATCATTTAGCTACAAAATTCTATCCCATGTTATCACAAACCCTACAACAATTTATTACATTCAAGCTCTCCCTATTATGTCATTCAATTACTATGAGTGAAAATTGAATATGTTGAGTTTTTTGAGGAGCGAGTGTGTGTTCAAAATCATGATGGGAATTGAAGATGAACCCACATTGAATGATGAAAATTTAAAGTGGTTTAATAGATGTGATGAATATTATGGTTTATTGTGTCTTATTATATTTCCTAATATTATTTTCCACATTAAATATACAAGTTCATGTAATCATATCTTGACTACTCTCAAAGGATTGTTTGGGAATTAGAATGTGTTAAGAGGTCACTAACTAGAGAACGACACCATCATCTTGAGAATAAGAGTTTTTGACACCAACCAAGACTTTCTCACCAAGTTGAAATCCCTAAGGTTACAAATAAAGTTGTTTGAGATTAAAAAGGAGTATGAACAACTTTTTATGTCCATTATTTCCAAACATGGACTTGATTACTCTATTTTCATTTCCACATTACACTCTTGGAACTACATAGAATATAACATCCATTCATGATTTTGTTGTTGCACTAAAAAGGGAAGAAGAGAACCAAATGAAAATGGGTTCTTTGAAAAATTTAAAATTGCATTCCCTTCCTACAACTTAGAGCACTAAGGAGTCCTCAAATCCTAAAAAAACAACAATAAAAGTAGAGACATAAAGACAAAAGGAACCATGAGAAAAATAAGGAGAAACAATTCAAATATTGTTCTAGGACCTCTTGTTGAAAAGGTAAAAAACACAAGGATGAAAAGGTCAAGTGTGCATATTGCAATAATATTAGACATGATGAATACAAGTGCATGAAGAAGCATCATGATCATGTTACTCGTGTTCTTGAGAATAAAAATATCGAGGAACCTAATTATGTCAATAAATGTTCAAAAAAAAATAAGTATTCAAAGGAAAAGAAAAATAAAGGGAAACAAAAGGACCCATTACAAGAATTTTTAAGGGCCCAAATATATCTTTTGTGCATTAACTTTGTTCCCAAGTCTCCATCTATTGTACTTATCACTCATATAAATGAGGTGAATAGATTGCAACATGAGTAGTTTTTCCATATCAATTACCACTATTTTCAACAATTAGCAAGAAGAGAATGGTGATAAGGTTGTCAAATGTCAAACTTTCTAATGGTCTCTTAGGGATACATACATGGAAAGAATCCATTGGAGAAATTTGACAACGAAAAATTGTGGAGGGATAACCATGTTCTATATATTTTCTACAGTTATCTAATGGGTCCATTTCTTCATCCTTCTATTAGCATGGATGAATATGCCTTGAAATTCATTGGAAATTATTCAAGGCATAAATGGGTTTACTTTCTCAACAAAAAATTAGAGGTCTTTGAGTACTTTCTCAACAAAAAATTAGAGGTCTTTGAGTACTTTCAATATTTCAAATCCCTTACTAAGAAATAGTTGAGGAAGATGATTATAATTATCCCCATAGACAATGTGATAAGTATGTGAACAACAAATTTGAGAAGTGTTATGGTTTTTTGGGAACTGAATTGTAGTGTACTGACCATACAATGATTAGTAAAATGGTGTGGATAAACAAAAATCCAAATATCTGAAGAAAATGGTAAATTGTATGTTCCAATATCAATCTCTTGCTCCAATGTTCTGGGTAGAATCCATTAATTGTGCATGTTACATCTATAACCAAGTTCTCAATAAAGAGTTGGAGGAAGTCACTCATGTTGAATCTTGGAGCAGTTGGAAACCCAACATAAAACACTTTAGAGTGTTTGGTTCTTAAGAATGGGCTCACAATCCTACAAGGAAATGAAAGGCATTGGATCCTCAAAGATAATATTCCATTTTTGTGGGATATCCCAATGAATTTAAGTACTACTATTTTCTCAACGCCATCACCAATAAACTGGTTATATTTCCAGGAGTTTTCATTTCGAAGGGATTTATTTGAGATTCTTTTGTGACTATTCTCAATCTATAAAAAGTTCAATTTTCATAGTGGATTTTGTTGAAAACAAAGATGATGATTCAAAATGGGTTGATTCCTAATGACAAGGAATTACGTTCCTCTTCTTTAGATTATGGGAGTGATGATAAGGTTTTTGATATATATTCATAGGTTGTAGACACTCATCATGAACCTCCTATCACAACACCACATTTGGAACACTGGATGTTATAGGAAACATGAAATTCAATTGGAGATCTAGAGGACACTAGACATATATGTTCTTAGTTTTAGGGAACTCCACATGTCATATTTTCTATGGAATTGTTGCTACCAATCCACTATTATATTGATAGTTATACAACTCTATATACCTTTCAAGATGCAACTAGAATTCCTAAATGGGATGCAATTATGAAGGAGTGAATCTCAATAATGAAAAAACACACCTAGGATTTGATTCACCTTCCTAAAGGAAAAAATATTCTTATGTGTAAGTGTTTATATCGGACATTTAGTTTGAAACAAATGGTCTAGTGAAAAATCACAAAACTCAACTAATGGGAAAGTTCACAAGTATCTATCATAGGATAGAATGAGATGTTTGCACCTATTTCAAAGATGGAAATGACCTCATTTGTGCTATCCATTGGTACAAATCATCCTTGGGAGGTTAATTATATGGATGCAAAGAGTTCATTTCATGTTGAGAATATGGGGAGGATGTTTACATGGAGAAGGCTCAAGGGTTTGCATAGGACTCTACAATGGTGTGCAATTAGTATGAATAATGTAAGATCACAAAGAAGGATGAACAACTTACTATATGCTATTCTTATTAATCTTGGAACTGTCTATTCTATTTTTGTATCTACTTTTCAGTCCACTGGAGAAGAACTTATTAGTTAAGGAACTATTCATAAAATTCCCACTTTGGAAGTCAATTGTGATTATTTGATTAGAGAGAAAGTTAAGTCATTACATCTTGGATTGATTAGCACTGTATGTACATCTAACAAAGCCTTGGTAGTGTAATGGAAGAAAGGCCCTATGCATATGAAGAAGAAAAATAATCACAACAACAAACAATACAAGAGTCCCAAAACCTCTCAACAAATTCCTACTAAAAAATGGTGATAGAGGAACTAAATCAAAAGGAAAAAATATTAAGAGAAATTGTAATTCTTTTGTCGGTGAACCAGTATTTTGGACTCAAAATGTATCAAGAATATGGAGTACTTAAAAGAAGTAATGAAGAAGAAGAACACCAATCTTGATCCTTCTTCTTCTTCTCATGAACATGGAATTTTTTCTTTTTCATTTTCCTTTAATGAAATATTTACTTCTTCTTCTACTGAGTGGATTATTGATTCTAGAGTATCTTATCATATGGCTAATCATAAAACCATATATTTTTCTATTAGCGCATGTATCACAAAACAAGTATTTGATGGTATTGATAGATCTCTTGGTGTTGTGGGGTCTGGAACAAATGAAATATAATGGTCATTTTAATGATTTATTATGTGTTCCAAGTATCTCTTGAAACCTTCTATCAATGTATCAAAACACTCATTTATGTGAATTTAAAATATTGAATTTTCACCTCACAAAGTTCTAATCAAGGATTAAAAATATTGTAAGCATGTCTTAGAAACTAGAATTGTTGATTTTTATTACCAGGTTGTATACATTTGACATTTTTGGGTCACCATATCTTCCATTAATTTTTATTTCTCATAGAAATGACATGAGAAAACTTTGACATGAGGGATTTGGCCATGTAAACTATTGCTCATTGCAACAACTATGAAAATAGAGTATGGTGATTGGTATTCCTCACTTTTCTTGTAAATATAGTGTTTTCTATGGCTATTTTCTTGGAAAACAACATTAAGATATTTTTGAAAAACATGCCTCTTAGCATGCATTGACCACCTTGTATCTTTTTTGACATAATTTATGTGGTTCACTTCGTTCTACTTATTTCCCTGGTTTCAAGTACCTCTTAACATTCATTGATGAACTCTCCAGATTCACATGTCTTTATTTCTCAAAACTTGATAGTGAGGCTTTTGACATGTTTTTACTATGAATCCATTGTTGAAAAACAATGTGGACATAAAATTTAGAAGTTAATAATATATAATGGGGCACAGTGTGTTAATAAAAAAATTACAACATATTGCATTGCATACATAATTTAGATGAAACATACTATTTCATATACACCACAACAAAATGGTTTCTCTAAGAGAAATAATCACACATTAAAAGAAATGACAAATTGTATGATCCAATATAAGGGATTAATTCCTCATTTTGGAGTAGAATCCATTAATTACGAAAATTAAATATATAATCACACTCCCATAAATGATTTTAAAGATATAACATTGGAATAAGCATGAGTTAAAATTAAACTAGATGTTATCCACTCTTATGTGTTCAGTAGTGAAGAATGGTCCCACATTCATGATGATATGTGAGAAGTGAGAAGTGCATTTTTGTTGGATACTATGAATATGTAAAAGGTTATAGACTTCTTTAAACTCATTCCAATGAACTTATTGTTAGGAGAGATGTTAATCTTGATTAATTTATTAGCTTGCATGCCTAAAGTGGTCTCTATTCCATCTTTAACCTATGATGAACCATTTTTGGTAAATGTGCCATATTCTATTGCCAAATTTTCTACTAGTTCTCCTATTATTTTTATTCTTCTTCATATGATGACAACGAGGACAAAAATACACCTCCACTTGTGCAACCTCCTCTAGTTGAGTCCATTGAACATGACCATTCACTAGAACAATAACTTCCTGCATGATTTTGTAAAACACAAGAAGCAGTTGGTGATGTTGTCGATGATACTTCAAATTAACATTGTACACATTCATAGTTCTATTGAACCTCCTCTATTTTGGGTCAAGTTTCAGAGATTCACAATTCATAGAAAATTGTATAAGATTCCAACCGTCTAGAATGGGATGCAGTAATAAATGAAAAAGATAATTATGTCCTGGAAAATAATACTTGGGATCTTGTATCTCTTCTAAAAGGAAGAAAACTTGTGATATGTAAATGGGGGTATAGAACTAAGTATACATTAGATGGAAGTGTTGAAATACATAATGATAGATTATTTTCTAAAGGATTTTCTCAAGTAGAAGGAATTGATTATACTGAAACCTTTTTCCCCTATAGATAAAATGAATTTTATCCACCTTGTTCTATCCCTTGAAACTTCATATAAATGGGAGGTCCATTAGACAAATGTTAAATGCACCTTCTTAGTGATTATTTGCAAGAAAAAATTTACATGGAAAAACCTCTTGACTATGTTAAAAATGATTGCAACCTTATTTGTCACCTTAAGAAATATCTCTATGGCCTTAAAGATACTACTCTTGCTTCATATGATAAAATGGATATAATTTTTCTTGGAATTAACTTTCCTAGATGTCCTTCCGACCCCAATGTCTATAATGACAAGTTGTATAACCATGTTATATTATGTGTTCTTTATCTTTATGACCATATCCTCACTAGTAGTGACCTATGGAATTTAAAAAGAAATTTGAAATGATAGACTCAAAACATTTTCATTGTTTTCCTTTGATTCTTGCAAACCAAGGAAGGAATTTCCCATTCCCATTCTAAGTATTCATGTGACCTTCTTTGTTACCTTCACATTAAATATTGTTAACCAACCCCATATCCATTATAGTCTAGAGTTAAACATGGTACCACCTATATTACAATTGAAGTAGATGCCACTTTGAACCATTAGTTAGATGATAGTGTTTTATATTTGACTCATACTCGTCGTATTATTTCCTTTTTTATTGGTCTCATGGTTGATATATGTCGACACCGCATGAGAGACATTTGGAAAAAAAGAGAGAGGATACTTTGGTATATCCATGGTACAATTTAGTTTGGGATATATTACATTTCACATGGGAATAATTTGTTGGTTAACTTCATTGATTCTAACTAGGATTGAAAACCTAATGATCATAATTCTACTGCAAGTTATGTTTTTAGTATTGGTTCTTGACTTGTCACTTGGGATTGTAAGAGGAATAATGACCTTTCTATTTATTTCGTAGAAGAAGAGTCAATAAACATTGGGACTTAAACAAATCCTTTAAAAGTTTGGATCTGAATAGTATCTTCTGACCACACTTTTTTGTGATAACCAAAGTGTCGTTTATCTCACCAAAGATCAAGTTCAACAAATGTGTAGACAATACATTGAGGTAAACATGCACTTTATCAAAAAGATGAATTATGATCACATTATTGAATTTCTCTATGTTGTATAGATGATCAAGATGTATAAATTTTTGCAATTAATATTACAAAAGAAAAAAATTACGATATTTGAGCTATTTTATGAATTCATGAAGTTGTCATTAAGGGGGAATAAGCTCGCCTACATGGGTGTAGACTGATTGGCAAGTGTTGTGTAAATGGAAGGAAATTTTAAAAAATGAGGTCTCAAGTTTGATTATCACCCTGATTTACTTGTGCTCCATTATTGCAGGTTGTGTGGAGCACCTGGGGTTATAGTGGTAGCCGACGAGGATTGACCCCATGTCACACAAGTATGAGAAACGCAAGTTTCTGATGTTAGAAAAACAAGTTCGCGGAGCAATACAATAAAACAAATGTGTAAATAAAACACAGAAGATACACAATATAATAGAGACACATATATACGTGGTTCACCCAATGTGGGCTACGTCCAGTAGAGAAATTTCCAGTTCCTTCCTTTATTATTATCCAACAAATGAAGGGATACAAACTACAACAAACCCACTGTAACTTCCTCTTCGTTCTCTCACAGTCTCCTATCTCATAATACAATATTCGCTATCCTCCCTAGCTGCAATATGTTTCCCTCATAAGAGAGGGTTTCCTTCTAGGGCAAAAAAACCTAACATAAATTCTACCATTAGATCTGTGACCTTATAATGAATGGTCTAGATTTACAATGAAATTACAATATTTACAAGGCAATTTTTCCTTTGGGGGCTTCACCCCTGAAACCGCACCAGGGGCCCTCTTTCCCCCATACCCCGTAGAGGGGGTAACCCCCATTTGTATTCCCCCGCGTGGAAGAGTGTACATTCTTCTAGGGTGTAAAGTCTTCATGGGGTCTAAACACGGCTAAAAACAAAGACCTTTGAATATGGAAGATAATTAGGCTCCACAACCAATAATCTCCCACTTGGAGACTGATCTCAACAACTCCACCATTGTTGTATTTGCTGGACTATGAACCTTCTTAGACCTGGAAAATTTCTCATCTTCACCTTCATGCTTGAAGACCAACTGAAGCTGAGCAAGAACTCAATTTCTCCTTGGTTACTCCCTTTATTAACATGTCTACGAGATTCTAGCTAGTGTGTATCTTTTCCAACTTCAAATGTCCATCTTCCAAGATAGATCGCATGATATGGTACCTCATATGTATATTCTTAGTATTTGAATGGAAGGTTGATTTATTTGCAATATGAATGGCACTCTCACTGTCACAGTACAACCTGCTATTCTCCTTCTTCTTTCCCAATTCCTCCATAAACCTTTGTAACCAAATCATTTCTTTACTAGCCTCTATAGCAACAACATAATCTACTTCTGTTGTTGAAAGTGCAACAAACTTTTGCAGTTTTGAAATCCAACTTACTGATGTTCCACCTACAGTAAAAACATACCCTGTGGTAATCCTCCTACTATCTTTATAACCTGTCATATCTGAATCAACATATCCCTGTAGAATAGTGTCTAAACCTCCAAAACATAATTCATTATTAGCAGTACCTCTCAAATATATGAGAATCCACTTTACTACCTCCCAATGTTCTTTACCTAGATTTTTCATATACCTACTCACAACTCCCACTGCATGTAAAAAATCTGGTCTTGTACAAATCATCACATACATCAAGCTACCAATTGCTGATGAATAAGGGACCCTGGACATGTATTCTATCTCCTCCTGTGTCTTGGGACACATTTCTTTAGTTAATTTGAAATGGATGGCCAAAGGTGTACTAACTAGTTTTGCATTCTACATTCTAAACCTCTCCAACACCTTCTCTATGTACTCACCATGAGACAATGCCAATTTGTGACTTTTTCTATCTCTTGTTATTCTCATACCAAGGATTTTCTTTTCATCACCCAAATCCTTCATCGCAAATGAATTAGATAATTTCTTCTTGAGCACATTTATGTCTTGCATATTAGACCCCACAACAAGCATGCCATCTACATACAATAGCAAGATAATATAACTTCCATTTTATAGCCTTTTAAAATAAACATAGTGATCAAAATGACATCTACTATAACCTTATTCTGTCATAAACCTGTCAAACTTCAAATACCACTACCTTGGAGCTTGATTTAGGCCATACAATCTCTTCTTCAACCCGCATACCAAATTCTTCTTCCCTTTGACCTCATACCCCTGTGGCTTCTACATATAGATATCTTCCTCCAAATTCCTATGGAGAAAAGATGTTTTTACATCTAACTGTTCAAGATGAAAATGTTCTACAATCACGAGACTCAAAATTGAAGTCATTTTAACAACAGG